>PVJX010002241.1:0-134622 GCA_004027295.1 Dolichotis patagonum | reverse complement strand
CTGCATAGTTTTACAAAATTTTCATATATTATGTAGAAAGAAAAAAATCTCTCCAAAATAAAAATGTACCGATAAAATGGAAAAGCGGTTTAAGGAAGAGCAGATGGTTCAGAAACGTGTGGAAAGAGGTTCAGACTCACATGCGATTAGGTGGATGAAAATTACTGTCGCGACGAGACACAAGTTTATGCTCAGCAGATTGTCAAAGAGAAACGCAAACAGGAGACTTGGCAAACCCCAAACACGGATGAGGATGCAGGACATAAAACAAAGCCCAGAAACACTGGTGATTTGACGATTTTCTCCAAATTCCACTTACAGTCATTTCTTTTTTTTTTTTTCTTTCTTTTTTTGTGGTGATGTATGAAAGACACAAAGAATTTCATAAAAAGTTCTTAAAATTCACATGGGATCTAATAAAACTATGATAGAAGAAAATGCTGTGGAAAGAATTCTGCTTGTGGTGTATTAAAATAACGAAAAGTTACTTGTCATAAAATGCTCTTTTCTTTGAATATGAATGGATATACCAGACTCCTGAAAAGAACGGAAAACCCAGAAACTACATCCTAGAATATGATAATATAACTGATGCCAGAGACAGTATTTTAATTCAGTTGAAAAATATGGCTAATTTCATAAACTGAACAATTGATCCAACAGTTGTTTCCTGGAAAGACATGACTTAAAAATTAAACTTCAGAAAAATTAAAGTTTTTGTAAGAACTTTGTAATAATGACCTGAGATTAGATGCTGAAAAGAAAAGAAAAGAAAAGAAAAGAAAAGAAAAGAAGTCTCCACATTTCCAAATAAATAATATGGCAAAAACTAACATAAAGTATATGAACAGATATTCTAAAATTGGGAAAAATTTGAAAGGTCAAGTGAGATGAAAGGTTAATTTACATAAAACATAGGAAAAGAAAAATTAGAATATATGTCAAAAAAATTGTAGGTAATCCTAGAAGTACAAAATCCAATTAAGGATTGTGCTTTACAAACACTCAACTTTCCAAAGCTTGTACATTGTTTATCAGATTTACTCCTAGTTATTACATATACATTTTTTTCTTTTTCAGTACTGGTGATCAGACTCAGGGCTTTTGAATTGAACAAGGTCTCCATGCATTTTCTTATTTTTATATTTTTATTTGAGACAGGTTGTCATTCAGATGCCAAGTTGCCCTGGCTGGGCTAAAACTCATAACCCTCCTGCCTCAGCCTACAAGAATGCTAGGATGACAGCTTGGGCTGCCTTGCCTGGTTTAAAGTATTTGATATTTTGGAAGTTGTTTAAAACCCTATAATCATTTTAAAGAATTTGAAAATGAGACTTTTCATCTGAAAAGGCTTTCCATTTGCAAATCACTATGTAGATCCTAATTTTTAATCCATCAAGATTATTTTGATGGAAAAGTTTGCATAGTTTCTTTGTTACTGATGACTTAGTGAGGAATGAAATTCTCAGCACATAGATAACACAGGCGAATCTATTCGAGATGAAGGCGAGTCTTTTCTGCCATGCCCACAAAGTATTCTTGGCTTTACATTTGTTTGTTCAGCAACTTTCTTGCATGCAGACTGGCAGCAGTGTTGAATCAACACTGTTGGAAAGGAAAGTGCTCCTTTCTGTCCATCCCAGAATCTCTGCCATGTGAAACACACGGGCAGCTGGACGAGCTCTGCTCCCACGGACAGTCAGCTCCTCACCTGCAGAAGGAAGGCGGGGAAGGATCACGGGGCATGGGTGCTCGCATGAGCTGCGTGACTCTTCAGAGGACGAGATGCAGGAAGCCATATTGTTCTACCAGATGCCGACGAATCTTCTCTTGATAAAAAGTACAGTCAATGTCCAGGATGGCTTAGCTGTCCATACAACGCACAAATCCAGACACCATAGGTGGGAAGAGTTGGTAGGGACATCTTGTATTCTTATTGTATTGTGAAATCCTCTATCAAGCTTTCTAGCCTTTTGCAGAGATGACACTAAGCCTAGATACTTCTCTGGCCATTCAGGAAAGTTCTCTTAAAAGAGAAAACAGAAGCAGCAATAACAACAACAAACCCAGATGGTTTACCTGCCGTGGTGGTGCACACCTGTAATCCCAGCATTCTGGGAGGCTGAGGCAGAACGAACTACAAATTTGAGCCCAACCTGGGCAACTGAGTGACTTATAACAAGAGCCTGTCTCAAAATTTAAAAATAATTTTAAAAGGGCAGTGGATGTAGCCGAAGGTGAAGGTCCAATCCTGCTGCACGCACGCATGCACGCACGCACACAGTGCTTAGTGTCAGCTGTTGTTTATTGAACCATAAATTAAAACAAAAGCAGAAAAAAAACTGTTGCATTTGGAAATTCAACAGCTCAACACCTACAAATCCACAAATCCATTGGTTGTGTTCTTCCAGCGTCCTGCCTCAGTCAGTCACCAGGAGAGACACACACCTCATCAACTTTCTCTGCACCCCTGGGGCCGGGCTGGGTCCCCACACTGGCATGTGTGCACACTCACTGGTCCAGCAGGAATAAGGATTTATAGAGTCATTCCAAAGAAAATAGATGGCTTCGTTTATACCTGATAAATGGAGGCAAAAGTCATGCCAGGCCCAGGTAGAAATACACATTTTAAAAGACAGAATGGTTACCACCACTAGCAGTGTTTTGGCTCTCAGATGCCTGGTGGACAAAATGATTCCAGGAAAGCACATTGTTTTGACCCTGAAAAGCACCTCTCTCCCCCACTTAGCAGGAACCTCAGTTCTCACTGTTTTCCTGTGTTTAGGGAATGCTTTGTGACTTTTTATTGGGTTGTCCTATACGTATAAAGATTTGTATAGAAGAGGCCTGGGAACATCGGAGGATGTTGAAATACTGAGGCATTTCTTCTCAGTACTTTACATAATAGCTCTTTTGAAACCATTCAAGAGGAGAGAGGGATGTGGGATCTTTAGTATAGCCTGATTAAAATTATGCCATTTAGGTTCTGGAAGACATTTAAAAGCTTTCTGCACCAGTAAGCTGGATTCAATGGCTGTGATTAGTGAACTAGGAATCCTAGAGACTACTTGAATTATTGTGTTGATGTACATTTTATCAGAGTAGCAGTATAGGTAATAAACAAAACATATAGAAAAGAGGCAACATGGTAAGTCTGTTTTTCAGTTGGGTGTGGTGGTGCACACTTACAATCCCAAGAGTGTGAGAGGCTGAGGTAGGAGGATTGCAATTTAAAACCAACCTGGACAACTTAGAGGCTTGGCCAGACTGTTGTCTCAAAATAAAAAAAGCTGGGGATGTGCCTCGGTGTGAAGCCTAGGGTTGCATCCCTAGTTCTCTGAAGGATGGCGGAGATGGCGGTCTTGTTTCTTGTTCCCCTACATCCTCCCTCCAGCTGGGTTGCAGTGGGAATCAGTTTCCCACCACACTGTGGCTCTAGGCTCCTCTCTGCCAGCTGTGCGGAGATGGAGAAAGGGGAGCCGGGGAGTTATGGGCAGTTGTCTTTTCTGGGCCCAGATCCAGAGGCACGCACCGCTCCTGGAACGCAGACGCCTGCCGGTCCCTGGGTGTGCAAGAAGAGGTGAGCAGTCTGGGCCTGCACCACCGCAGAGCTCCTCAGAGCCGACTCCCTTCTTCGGGGCCTGCAGCCCGCTGTGCTTTCCACAGTGACCTCCAACTCCTGCGTCACCCAAGAGCCCTCTCTCCAGGCCTGATCAGTCCCTGTGCCCTTAGGCTCCATGGGGCTGCAGAAAGCATCGTTAGCTGGAGAGCTGCACGGGAGCGCGCCCACCGCTCTTTTATGGTCAAATCTGCGCGCCTTCTGTTCCGCAGAATCCCCTTTGACCGGCTTCCCATTACTTCCAAGTGCTAAACCAAGGCGTTCTGTAAAATACACACAATCAGATAAAAGAATAATCGGGATCTAGATAAGGGAATCTTATGGGAAGTAAAATTAGACGAAGCTAGGCGTGAGGCTGTTGCGTGCCGGCAAAGTCGCTGGGAGTAAACCGACCCCATGGAAAAGAGGGGCGCACGCATGGGGCAGTGCCCTGGGTTCAGGGCGCCTCTGGCGAGCTCTGTGCTCCTGGGAACGCCCAAGATTCTCACAAATCACAAAGGCAGAAGAGAATTCTTAATTTGGGTGATGGGATAAAGTGATAGAGTGGAAGAGAGAGAGACGAGATACACAATTATTACAGCGGAGAGAGGAAAAAGGGTAGAGTGGGAGAGAAAGAGGCACCTGGAGACCTAGCTCCCTGCAGGGAGAGGAAAACGGAAGGAAGGAAGAGGGAGGCTGGTGTGTGCCTGTGCGTGCCTGTGCGTGCGTGTGCGTGCGTGCATGTGCGTAAGCAGGCCTGTCAGGGCACCTGGATTAAAGGAAAGAACACTAGGGAAGAAGAAGGAGGGGCAGGAGGAGGAGGAAAACAGCCAAAATATGCAAAACTCCATAAAAGGGAGTGGAGCGTTGGTGCCTTTGACTGGCTGGATATAAATAGAACCTAGAATTTGGAAAGTTTGTGGAACGTCTTACAATAACAGCAGCATCCTATTTAAACTGGTGTGTGTGTGTCTTGCGAGTTCTAAGAGGACATGAAATATTAGCCAAAGCACCAAAAGGCATAGGGAAGAGCGATGTATGCCTATGTTTTTACATGAATATTTTAGCACAGAATGGAACTTCAACTGAAAAAAAATTCACAGCAGAGAAACAGCTTAATAGTTGATGTTGGGTTCCCTGAATAAAATATTATGAGGCTAACCTTTGATCCTTTGATTTTGTAACTTGAACAACTATTTCTAAGAGGACAATATGTAACTCATCAACTAGTAATTTCTTAGTGATAACATTTTCTTTGAAACTATGTGATACCTCTACCCATTTTTTGTTTTGTCTTTTTTTTCTTTAAATAAAAAAATATTATGTGGCTATTAAAATGAATGTGGAGGAGACATCATAGCAACAAGTGAAACTGGTTTTTATGAGAGTAATGAAAAAAGCAAGTGCCAAAATGATGAGTGTGCTCTGTTCACAACTGCATGAAAAAAATAGGGGAAGAGGAAGGATGGAAATACTGGGAAAGATATCACACATTGCTGATGGGGGTGGAAGGGGTATTCATTCAATGATTTATAATGTTATTTCCATAAGAATGCATAGAGTTGAAGGAGCAAAAATGAAAACTGCCCTGCTTGTCTCAGAGTTTGGCAATCCCAGCAGTCTCAAAGGCTGAGGCAGGAGAGTCCCGTTGCAAGTTCATGCCTGGGTTTCTTGTAGCTCTGGAATCAATGAGAAAGACAACGATTTTCTGTAGTCTCAGCTTCTTCCTGATATGCAGGATGGATTAGAATGAAGGGGGCACAGTATTCTTTAAAATAGAAAGCACCCTGAAAACCTGGAGGGATGGTGCACACCTATCATTCCAGCACTCTCAGAGGCTGAGGCAGGAGGATTGCAAGTTTGAGCCCAGTCTGGGTAACTCAGTGACTCAGTGAGACCTTGTCTTAGAATAAAAAATAAATATGGGCTAGGGACGCAGCTCAGTGCAAAGACTCAGATCCCTAATGTCAAAGAAAAAGTAAAAAGGAAAGGGGATAAAAGAAAAGAAATAAAGAGAAGAGAAAGAAGAAAACAAAGAAGAAATTAGAAAAGAAAATAAGAGAAAGAAACAAAGAAAAGAATGAACCCTGGAGACAGAGTCAGGTGGGGCTTCTGCCATGAAGACTGCGCTGACATGGAATTGTCTGCATGTGCCAGGTGCTGCTCCCCTCCTCCTCCTCTTCCTCCTCTTTCTCCCCTCTTCACTTTCTTCCTCCTCCTCCTTCTCTATCTTCTTCTCTCCTCATCTCTGCTCTTTCCTAGGTACACATACTTCACTCTTTGTTGTCTCTCTTGGCTTCTGAAGCACAGTGCATTTCCTTGCTCTTGACAAGCTCATCTTTCAAGCTTCCTCTGCTTCTCCTCTTTGTCCATCTAGAGTACTTTTTGCTATTGCTCTTCATGGGACATAATAGTGCCCTGCGCTGAGATAGTCTGTGCTCAACTTCAGCCATCGCATTAGAGCCAGAAAGACAACTAAGGAAATCTTCATCGTCAGACTCTGCTGTCCATGCTGACTGTGTGAAAATTCTCAAGGTCTCAAAGCTCTTTTTTATCAATGTCCATTTATCATTCAACATGCAGTATTTTTAAATGTCCTATTTGCTATTAATCCTGTCACAGTAAAAGCGTTCCGTAGAATAGATTTTATTACTTCCACCCTTTAACACATGAAGAAAGTGACACATAGATACCGTATTAAATATGGGTAAGGTCACGTGACTATTAATCATGATTATCAATGTGTCTGGATTCAGAGTTGCTTAGCAGATTAGTGAAGCCCACTTCTATGTGTGTCTTGAGCCATTTGCAGAGATGACTGGCACACAGGCCAGCACGTACAGGGGAAAGATCCACCCTGCTTCTGGGTGACATCATTCATGACGGGCTTACAGCTCATCTGGAATGAAAGGATGAAGGAAGAAGTCAGCCTGTACTTGCAAAGCTCCACTGTTGGAGCAGGTACACCGTCTGCTGCTGTTACTGCCTGGGGCCACCAGAGTGAAGCTTCTCTGACCTTTCAATGCCGATTCCCACCAGTGACTGTGCAGGGAACTCCTGGGCCTGCAGTCTTGGGCTGACCTTGCGTCCCTCATCCCTCCTCTTCTGTGGCTTTCAACAGCATAGACCGTGGACCTAGGAGCTCTGTACAATACCAACCAATACAGCTCAATAATGTGAACACCAGGAGAACTAGGAAAGGGATTGGGGACCGTCTGATGCCCAGTTCGAAACTCCTGAAGGATGTCTGTGCTTCTGCAGGGCAAAGGAAGCTCCATCCATCCCACTAGTCTGCAAACCATCACACGCAAGAGAATCACCAGATCCTCAGCCCCACTCCCAGACGGAGGCTGGGGCGGGGCTTGTTAATTTGTGTTTCTACCAGATTTCCAATGCAAAGCTGATGCTGCCGGCCAGTGTTACAATCATTCATCTTCCTATATTTTTCTAAAATGCTAACCGTGAAATACCCAAGGTCACCCATGCCTTCTGCACTCATGGCATTTTTTTTCCAGATCCCTGTGTGTCTAACCTTAATGGTGCTGTGCTTTTCCTGGTCAGGTTTCCCAGGCCACCAAAGGCCTTAGGAAATTGTGTTGAATGGAGTGCATGGTGGCAAAGGAGCAGCCGGATTCCTGGGTCTTCGGCCCTCATTAATGTTTAGGGTTTCCTGAGCCCTGCTGAAAGCAGAGCAACCAGCTGAAACACATGGGCGCATTCAGGGGCACAGGAACATGCTAATGTGCACGTTAACTGTTAACTCCCTCTAAAAATAAAAACAACACAGCACAAGCTCTTCGCTGGGGGAACAGATCGCTCTAGATTAGGCACATGCTGTTGTTTCAGGTGGCTGAACCCCCTGCTCCAGGCCTGAGCTCGGAGTTCAAAAACTAAACCACGAGCCGGAGCCGGAGGGGAGGTCAGCGCAGCGCGGCAGTCTGAAGCAGCCCTGTTAGCAGTAACAGTGTGGGGCGCTTGGGACGTTTGGAAGGTGACCCTCTTGCTGTTGGGGGGAATTGAAAAATAAAGAACTGTACAAAGAGCACGAGCAGCTCCCTTGACTTCTATCAGGTATTTGTTTCATGGTGAGATTTATTTCCCCCGCTGTCTCCTGCCTGCTTATTTCCAAGGTCAGGACCACAATCCTGTGCTGGGTACGTGTGTGTGCAGTTAGGTTTGAGTCCCCCAGGATGGGAGCTTGGGCAGATGGACTTGCAGACAGTTGTATGTATGTAATTCGTTGCTCTTGGAATCCAGATTCCGTGATATAACCTGTCACGTGAAACCGTTACTCAGGGCAATGCTTATCATGTGTGGGGTTTAGCCAGCTGCGCCTCTGAAGTCCAGGGATGAGGCACCCCCACAGCTGATCGACCGCTGGGTGCAGACGTGATGATGGCCTGGGAACTTGGCTCTGGGAGATTTGATGAAGTCCTTGGCAACAGGCACCAGGACCAGTTCTCCGGAGAGAAGGCAGATCCAGCTCAATGGTCAGAACAAGGTCGAAACACAGCACAACAAAACCTGGCCACGAAGCTCACTGGCAGAAAGGAACACACATCCACACGTCCACACCCTTCATCTCCCAGGGATCTGAACTTCAGACACGTTCACTACAGTGCCGCCCCACACTGTCCTCATGGTCCGTGTAAAGTACACCAGGCTTCTGCCGTGTCCAGGAAGCTTCTGTGCCCTCAGCTTTAGACTGTGAAATCCCACACTCCGATTTCATCAACAGCAAAACCTTTTGGCAAGATATTATTAAAGTCAGTTTGCAAATAGAAATAGCCAAGTGATAGCTCTGTCAACTTGCCTCAGATGGAGTAGGTAATGAGGGGGCAGAAACCAGATACACACTAGTGCTAAAATACACTGGTGATGCCCTCGGTATCATTTTCTCTGCCTCTGGTGTTTTTCTATTTTTCCACAGAGGCTGAAATCACTCATCCCTCTGGTTCCGGTCCAGTGTTGTGTCCTAGTGGTTTTCCCTGGACCTCGCCTCTGGCCAAGTGGAGTTACTTGTGCCTACTTCCTGCTGTTCATCTGCACATACAGGATTTATCACACTGCCATGGTCTTATCTACTTGCTTATCTCCTAATCCCTTTATCCTTAAGAGCAGCAGTTCTATCTTATTTATCTTATGTGCACAATATCTGTTGCTCATGAAAAGCTTTATAGAAGTAAAGTATGTATGTAGAAGTAAAGTATGTAAAGTAAAGTATGTGGTATCTATAGCACCATTAAATTTGGCCTCTAATTATACCTGGTGAATGAACTTGCCCCCTTGCAAAGCCTCAGTCTGATCATTTACAGCCCAAATAGAACAGACTCACTAGCAGTATTACACGGGTCCTTTTTTTACTTTATTTTTTCAAATTTTACTTTAAAGAGAATAAAATTAAAAAATGAAACATAATAAAACCAATCAAAACAAAGCAATGATAACAATACAGGACTTCAAAACAAGATAATAGAAAATCAACAATTTCTACTATAAGGCCTCATGTTATCTTCCAAATAGGTGTCTATATCATAAGACATAATAAAATCAAACAAAATAGAACTCAATAAAAACAATCAAAACAAAACAATGAAAGTGATACAGGACTTCAAAACAAGATAATAGGAAATCAACAATGGCTACCATAATATACCTTGTTATCTTCAAAATAGCTTTCCATACCATCAGACATAATAGAATCTAACAAAACAAAACAGAATAAAACCAAACCAAATAAAACAATGAAAACAATACAGAACTTCAAAACAAGGTAATAGGGCCAGGGATTTATCTTGGTGGTACAAGCACCTGCCTGGCATGAGTTTGATTCCTGATACCAAGAAAAAAGAATCAAAACAGGGTAATAGGAAACTAACAATGGCTACCACCTTCCCTTTTTAGATGTTTCTTCCCCTTTCACCTTCACAATATCTAGTGTACATTTTGGATCCCACTAGCTCCTTCAGTATTTTTTCTCTGTAATTTTAAAGGGAATAAAATAGAGCAATAAAATGAATGGAAACGGTGATAAGACATTAGGAAATCTGCAATAGTTACTAAATAGTGCTGTCCTCTAAATAGTTTCTTGGGTTTAGGCTTGCAAAGTCAATCAAACAATGTAGTTCTTCCAAACCAGCTGGTTGAGGTGATGCGGGGCTAGGGCAGTGTTCTCCTCTCCCCAGCCTGCATGCTGGCCAGCTCATAGGTGGGGCCTTGACGTCCCTTTTGGTTCTCCTCATCAACGCTCTGAGTGTCACGGCTATAAGGACCCTTTTAAAAGTGAGGAGTCCCATTGCCCACAGCCAAAATGAATGTCAATGCACTGGGATGTGAGGAGAAGTTGAGTGGTGATCATCAGGGGCCTGGTGGGAGGAAAGGACTCTGACACTGGCCAGACATTCTTAGGCTGCAGGTCGCGCTGTCTCCCTATGACAGGTGAGAGCACTGAGGTTCAGCGGTGTCTGCTAATCACCCAGTGTGCATAGCAAACATCTAAGAAGATTATGATTTCAATCCAGGTTTTTACAAAGCCAACGATTCTGTCCTAAAGAATTAAGGTTGAGAACAATAGATGCTCTAGAAAAAAATAGACAAATGATAATAAGCAAAGCCCCATATGTAAATAATTAGAGGTAGCAAGTTGGCGCCAAGGAATAATTGTGGACAGCTAGCAATAATCAAAACATTGGCTTTCTGGGATCATCTACTGCCCTTTGGAACCTCTACAAGGTGAAAATGATTGCCTGAGATCCTTTTTCTTAGAGGACTGTATGGAATCAAGGCACATGAAACTTCTCAGTAAAGTGTAAATGACTGGAAGTCTGAGTGGCAGTTACAGGCATTTTTGCTTCTTGGAGAATGAGGAGGTAGGTTGTAGCAATCATGTTTCAGTGATTTAATTAAAAATAAAACATTCCTCCATGCTAAACTCCTATGGAAACCTCCTGAAGCTCTGAGTCTCTTTGGTACCATTACATTCCATCAAGATGTAAAGTCAGTGACTGGTGTTTACAGGTGTTGGTTACATTTGAGGTGGAAGATGCTCTGGACATGACAGGTGATGCTAGGATTGTCGTAGAGGGCAGAGGAGCCACAGCTGGGCAGCATGTGTGCCGTGCTGGGATGTGCCAGGGGGCCTGGCAACCTTGGGCAGCGCTTTCCCTCAAGTCTCTGGTCCTGATCGTCCAAGGCCTCCAGTTGCCACACAGAGGTGCTCCCCTACTTCTCTGCTTTCTGGGGTGAATGAGCCCACTTCACACTGGCTACCTCAGAGGACTTCAGGTCCGACCACACTTGCATTCCGTATTTCCCTTCCACCCGCCCCTCATTTCCCAGACTCTTTCCATTGCAAACCACAGGGACCTGCACCTTCTGTTGCTTATGGCTTATATTGGGGATGAAATGGCCAGCGATGTTTTCAATCATGCTGGAAATTGTGTCCAAGGTGTCTCTCAGTGTAGGTGGCTGTAAGTAAATAAGCCACTCATGATGACACAAAGACGCTGTGCTTTTGAAAAGATGGAGAAATTCACAATGTCTCCAAATGTATGGGACAGGGGCTAGGCAGTGGCTAAGCAGAAAACAGAGGAGAGAGTTTCTGAGAGGATTCAAAGAACAGAGTTTTATTTGTGTTTAGTGTGAACAGCTGTAGCAGCATAAGCACATACAGATGTCCACCAGACAGTGTGTATATATATACAGGTGCAGTGTTCAGGTCAAAAGATAGATTTGTGATTCACACACACACACACACACACACACATACACGTGTGCATACCTGAGAGTCATCCCACGTATCAGAAAAGCAAGGAAAGAAAAACATAAAAATGTAGAAATCAGTGTGACGATTCCTCAAAAAACTGGGATTGGAGGTCCCATTCAATCCAGCTATTCCTTTTCTGGGTATTTCTCCAGAAGAACTGAAGACATCATACCTCAGTAATACATGTGCACAATTTGTAATAGCTAAATTTTGGAAGCAAGCCAAATACCCATCAACTGTGGAATGGATAAAAAAGATGTGGTATTTTAGTATAATGGAATATTACTCAGCCATAAAGAAGGATAAACTTGAGGTTTTTTTAGGTAAATGGAGGTAACTAGAGACCATACTCATAAGAGAAATAAATTAGACTTGCATGTGTAAATATCATATTGTCTCCATAGTGTAAATTTTTTAAAAAGTAAAAAAGATCCAAAATGTACAATAAGCATTGTGAAAATGAGTGGAAGAGAAAGTGCTCAGGAGGAAAGAACAACAGGGATGGGGAAAGGAGAAAAGGAAGAAGAGAAAAGATTATAGGTGTACATATGCATACATATATATGTGTGTATGTAAATATACACAAGGTAGAGGGCTGTACTACCAATCTCTGTTAAGTTCATCAAAAAGAACAGTTTGTGTTTTCATTGCCTGATTGATCATTTTTCATGCCTAAATCTTGTGATCTGAACAACCACTTTCTAGATAATAACATGCAATATAGTAACTAGTGTTAATTCCTTATTGTTTTTGAAATTCTATATCATTTTTATCCTTTTATGTTTTGTTTTTAAAATAAAAAGAGTTTAAAAAAGAAAAATATAAACACAATGAGCATCACAGAGATCAAAAGAACTTTAAATAGGCTTTTCAGGTCTTAATGATAATCTTAAATAATTACATATTTTTCTTAATATTAACAATATTCATCAAAGAATATATAATTTGTGCTTATAATTAAAAGCCAGCTATATATTCAGATTTCATTTGTGGGTTGGTAAAGAATTGAGTCTATTGTTCCTTAAACTACAAGTTCTTGGGTATTTGTGCTGGTCTTCATTATTTTTTTAATACTAGAAATTGAATTCAAAGCCTTTTCCCTGGACTACATCCCAAGCACATTTTTTTAAAATTTTGAGACAGAGTCTCAGTAAATCACTAAATTACCCAGACTGGCCTCAAACTTATGATCCTCCTGTCTCAGCCTCCCAGAGTGTTGGAATTGCAAGGTATGTGTCACATCAGCCTTTGGGCGGCTTCAGTTAAGAATGAAGCCCTTAAAGCAAAACATGACTTACACTCTTTCAGTGTGCTATCTTTCAAAATAATTTTAAACCCCAAGTACAAAGTGTAAGAAACCAGAAAAAAATAAAAACTTGCACATCTTCATTCTATCGGACAGATGGTCCGTGAAAGTTTGACCCACTGTTTTGAACTCAGTCCGTGATTTTGACCCTGAATTTCATGAGCATTTGACAAATTCTAGCCAGGAGCCTGATTGTCATCCTGCGAGATTTGAGTGGTTTGGGAGAGACAGTTACGGATTCATAACACATCAGACAGTCACAGGCAGGTAATCACTTCAGCTTTGATTATCTGTGCATTCACTGCTTTAATTAATTCCTGATCTTTGGGCGAGTTCTCCTTCCCAGCTATTGTGCTGGCTGTGAGGGACACAGAAATCGCTAAGACCGGACCATTTACAGCTGCACCGATAGAGACACACGGGCAGGGAGGGTGAGCGAGGCTGAGGGCGGAATCTTCCTGAGCTCACTCCTGAGCCGAAGAACTGGCTGGGAGCCCGCGGGCGTGAAGCGTGTTTCAGGGATGAGCGAACGGCTGGTGCAAAGAGATCCATCCTTTAAAAACCCACTGCGTGAGGGCTGACATGCTTTCCCAGATAAAAATACCAGCAAAAGCCCAGGCCGCTCCCTCTAGCATAAGTGACGACCTCCTCGGGCCAGGACTCTTCCCAGTCAGCCTGCTTGGAGTCCCCCAAAAGTGCCATCTCCCGTGGCCTCGGTTTGCTTCGATTCTGTCTCTTTTTGAGCTTTTCCAACAGTTTTCATGATTCGATTTGCATCAAATGCAGGGTTAAAAATGCGTGTGTATTAAATGATTATCCAGGTGACTGCGAAAAGCATTTGGGGCGCTGACAGAGAATGGAAGAAACAAAAGCTGACTGTCTCTCTGTCCCTGGGGACTTCGGAAGCCCTGATGAGGTGTTGCTTTTTCTGCTCTGCAGATTCAGACCCCCGGACAGACCTCAGCCCGGATTCCGGGAGGCCGGGTAGTCAGCGTTTTGTGGAATTTGGGTTTAGTATGTGACAACCCATGACTCAGAATTTAAAAATATTTTGGTGTTGCACTGATTGAGTAACCTAAAGTGGTTCCACATGGCCGATAAAGTCTCCTCAAGCAGAGGGCTCTGGATTATTTCTCCTCCTCACATTCTCATAATCCGCAGATTGCCTTTCTATTACAGAGCATAATCAGCACCTTTGGACCACAGGGCCCATTAAAGGGAGGGGACGTGGTATCCATTTCACTCAAGCCCATTGTCACAGCTTGGCTTTTTAACCAGGAGAGGCGTAGCCATCTAGAACCTAAATTCGGCCTCTTAGCTTTGCTCATGTGAAGAACAGAAAATATTTTTCCTTTTCCCCACGCTCATTGCAGCATGCTTCCCAATAACCAGCACGTAGAAACAAATTAAATGTCTACTGACATCTAGCATCTTGTCTGCCCTGAGCAGTCTGGAATTCTCCATGGACCTAGAAATTATGCTCAATTTCTGGTTCAATTCAAAGGAAGTATTAGAAGCAATTGTGAAAATTGCTTGCTGCTATACTTTTAAGTTTGCGTTTACAGAATGTCTTCTATTAAATTGTCTGAAATAGTCAAAAAGGAGGTGGTAAAGGAATGGAAAAGTGACACAAATGGTCACAGTAGTGGACTAAAAAGATCATTTTAATCCTTGAAAGTTTCTTTTCCATCAGAACCTGCTTCTTATTAAATCAGAAAGAATCACTGCGGTATAAGTACATGCCTTTGGTTGTGAAGAAAGGTAAAGAGATCAACTCTTATTACCCACAGAAGGGATCTGAAGTTACCCACAGATTGAATCTAAGATTACCCACTGGCAGCAAGAACCAGATGAGAGTTTACAGGCCTGGTTCTCTTTTTAGAGCCTGTCTACTGTGTTTAAGGTGGAGGGCTGATTTGAAGGCTTGAGATTTGTCAGTGAGATTAGTCAGTCATGCTTCTGTGTGTGTCTGTGTGTGTCATGGAGGGGTGACCTTGGGTACTAGCTCTGGTCCCTGGTCCCTTACTCTCTGATGTCGTCCCTCTGCTCTGCTTCCTGGCCGCCATGAGCTGAGCATCTTAGCTCTACCACAC
Organism: Dolichotis patagonum; assembly: GCA_004027295.1. NCBI lineage: Eukaryota > Metazoa > Chordata > Mammalia > Rodentia > Caviidae > Dolichotis > Dolichotis patagonum. The sequence goes on along the minus strand of PVJX010002241.1, from coordinate 119,860 downwards.
CCTTCATGCAGTCCATGCTCCTGCCTTGGGCATAGCTGACCATGGACTGAATCCTTTGGAACCATTTGGCAAATTGAATCTATTCTCCTTTACACCGTGGTGTCAGTTTTGGGTCCCAGCAGTGGAAAAGCTGACTAACACACTTCCCAGTGGTACACTGGAAATCATGAAGACTTAGCAACAGTATCTAGAATGGAACTCCAGAGATCTTTTCTCAGCACCTCTGGGATGAGTATTTGAATGGGTCACCAAGCAACACAGCTGGAGAGGTGTAAGTGAGACAAAGTGCTGAGTATTAAAGATAGTAGATTATGACGTAAATCACGTGTATATATTTAAATCAAACAGAACTGGAGTCAACCAACTGCTCAGCTGTTAACTAGTTTAGTTTTTCTTCAACTGCATGAAGCATCACTTCCCCTTCTGTAACCTGTGCAAATTTTATAAACATTCCATGAATGAATATATGAAATTAATGCTCTGATTGGTACATAGGTGGCTTCGCAGGATAGAGAAGTCGGTATCTCGCCATCTTGTTGAAAATGCTCAAATCAGCTGAGAGCTAACCACAGGGCCCAGGGAAACCGAATTCAAAATAGAGTTAGAGCCCCTGGGCATGGTGGTGTACCCCAGCTCCTCAGGAGGCTGAGGCAGGAGGACAGTAAGTTCAAGGTCAGCCTGATACCTTAGTGAGAACTTTGTGTTAAAATAGAGAATAAAAGTAGAGTGTTGGGGTGCATTTCTGTCATCCCAGCACCCTGGGAGGCTGAGGCAGCAGGATTCCAAGTTCAAACCCAGGTAAGGCAACTCAGAAACTAGAAAGGTCCTGTGTAAATTTTTATTTTAGAAAAAGAGGCTGAGGATGTTTAGTGCCAAGGCCCTTGGGCTCAATCCCCAATACCAAAAAATAAATAAGAAAATGAGAAAAGTTATAAATAAAGATATAAAGAGTTGGAGAAATAATTCAGTGGTATGATCTCCCTGAGTTTCATTCCTAGAATCATCAAACAAATGAACAAACAAACAAACAAAATACATAAGTAGTTTGAGGGTTGATCTGATTTTTTTTGTGTGTGTGGCTTTTGTCCCTGTGGATTGACTGATGTGCTCATGGGATTTCTGTCAGTCCTGGTCTCTTTTCCTCTCTGCAGGTAGCTGATCTGAACAGGAGAGAAGGAGAAGCAGGGATCCCTGGCCCCTTCCAGATCTCCCCATGAGATTCCTACTTGCGCTGGGGCTGTGGGACAGATGGGGTTGGTGGAAAGGAATCCAAGGGATTTTGTTAATGGATTTCAGCCTGAAAGAGGGAAGTGGTTGCTGACAGAGCTAAGTGAATAATTGATAGAGATGATGTTTGTGCATTTTAACTATGTGCTTTCATGTTTCATGTGACATAGAATAGAATGATTAAATATGTAAGGCAATTAATTCTGTGTGGAAGGAAGGCCTCTGGTTTAACTCCCCCAAAACAAAGAAGAGGAAAGGCTTTACACACCTGCAAGCAAGCTTCCGGAGAGCAGCTTCCTTCTCTGCCCAGTGTGCTCCTGCTCAGTACTCGCTCTGTCTGCAGAATATATTTTAAGGTTTTGCATTTCAAAGGGTATCAGAAGCCCTACTTTTTAGACATGACACCCCTCAAAAATGATGTGTTGTCTAAGAACAGAGATTTTGATATTCTTGGATTTGAACTGAGTCCTGATTCCGTTTGACAATCACTTCTTCTAGTTATACCATCACCAAGTAAAGTTATGCAGCAACTTCATTTTCAGAGTTCTACTAATTAATAGCTACATTTTAATATTTCTATGGTGCTGGCGTTTAAATGCACTGAAACTAATATGGTAAAACTACTTCGTAGTTCTCTTGGTGGTGGTGGATGGTACCGTAGATAGCAAGGTTTGCAGTTTTAGTTTGAGGATCCTAATACACTTAGCCAAAAGTGGTCTTGCTTGATGCCATAGCTTCTAAGTCATGATCATCCCAACAAATGAACTAACAGAGGGAAATGTTTGTGACTATTTTAACCATCACTCCCAAAATGGTGTACAGTTGTGGAAACTAGGCAAAAATAGATGATAAACAGGAGATAGACTAAAGTTAAAAATAGGATTGTTTTTAGTTCATGTGGATTTTGAAGACAATGGAGTGGTGCACTGTATTTTTTCTCCCCAGAACCTCGGGCCCGTTGGTGGAATAGCCAGGTCCTCTCTTGGCATCCTTGCACCTGGGCTCCGTTATGTCTCCAGTGAGGCTGATGTGACTTTGGTGAGTTTCTTAACTTCTCTGCTTCGCTTTCCTTCATCAGTACAATGGAGACGGTGAAACTAAAGGATACAAAATGTGGAAAAGCACCGCAGGGCTGCAATCATAGGTGAAAAGTAAAACAGAACAAGTCCTGTTGGTAACAGAATAACCTGTAAATGACTAGCCTTCCACGTATACAAATACGGTGCAGAGATGAAAAGATACACTCTTGGGTGTATTTAAGTGTGTGTGTAACTTCTCCAAGCAAAGATTAAAACAGAATCTTCTAATTGAAAGGCCAATTAGTTTGGAATGGCAGTATCTAAACATCTCTGATTCATCAGAGAGCTTTGAACATTCTTTTCTCAAGAAATAATGCCAAATCTGGGCTATGATTAATGCTCAACAGGAAAACACTGAAAAACAAGAAGAGAAGCTGAATGCTTTACTTAAGGAACCAAGCTTACTTGATTTTCAAAATAAAAAAAGGGAAAAGCCTATAAAATATAGGATGCAATGTACATCCTTTAGAAGGACAGGAGGTTTGAAAAGATGCACGCTATTTACTCTTGCGTTCTTGTTCACCGAGCGCCTGTCTGAGGTAACAAAAACAGCACGTTTTTAGAAAAGAAGACAAAGGAGTCTCTCAGCATTGTAGGTGTGTGTATAATTCCTTGAAGTTTGCCAGCATCTTGTCATTGAAGAAGTAAAAAATGCCATGATTCGTGATGAGAAGTGTGCTGATATAAAAGGGGGTTGCTTGGCAACAGATCAACTTATTTAAACTTTCATTGCTGCTTTGACAAAGAAGAGAAAAATGAAGACACCAGTAGAACCCTCATGATCAGTAGCTTTAACAGGCCATGCAATCATTGGATTCATGCCGCTGTGCGCTCAAGCTGGAAGTCAGCAAACTACATTTCCCAAGATCCTTTGCTAGCAGCATTGCCATGGGACTCTGCCAACAGGAAGCACTGGCTGGAGAGCACTAGGCAGGGAAGTGAAGATGGGAGTGTGTGCTTTTGACTGCTTGGAAGTGGCTGGATGTAGCTGGCAATGGGTGGCAAAGGGACTATAGACTCCAGAGATTAGAGGATCTTTTTTTAGGAATAAGAGCCCTGGTCCAAGCAGTGCTTTTCAAAAGAGTCAGGACAATCTGTGACAGTGACTCAAGAGCTCGGAAGAAGGAGTATCCTGCAGCTCCCAGCTCAGGATGCCAGCATGTTCTCATGGCTGGGCCAGACTTGTCTTCCCTCCCATCCCGAACCCTTTATCCTCTCTTCCGCTATTGTATTTATGATGCTTTCTCCATCTATATAATCTCCTCTATTTGAGACTCTGGACACAGACTGATGGAAACATTGAGAGAGTGGGAAATGTCCAACACTTGACTCCAACTGAGAAATACTGTGGTGTAGGGAAGCTAGATATAAGCATTTTGGATCTCACTAGGAGGAGTATTGTATAATTAACCCAGACCTCTGCATAGATGATGATGATGATGATGATGATGATAATGATGACGATGATAGATTGATTCATTGATAGACAGATGATAGATGCATAGATGATAGGTAGATGTATAGATATATAGATGATAGACACACAGATGATAGATACATACATAGGCAGATGATAGGTAGATAAAAGGTAGGTAGATAGAGGTGTAGATGATAGGAGCGCTATAGAGACAGACAAGGACACAGATGCAGATACCGATATGGCCCTCCTTTGCTCACATTTCTGTGGTTCACTCTGGCTCAGAGTGAAGATGACAAGGACTGCAGCGTGAGCTCATCCTGCTATAGGCTGAGCCTTGTGTATCAGCAGAAGGACATGCGCCTTCTGAGATTCATCAGAGCCACTAGCTTTTAGGGAGAGGAATGACATGATCGCATTTTATTTTCTGGGAAACCTTCTGATTGTAGGAATGTGTGGGAAAGAAGCTCAATTTAGGACAGGATGACAGCCGAGGCAGTGATTCCTCTGGGGATTCTCTGAACCTGTGCCCTTTCAGAAGGCGCATTTTCTGTTTATTCCTGTGCTTCAAATATGTAGTTAGAGTCCCCGCCACCCTTCCCTTGGATGCCCTGGTTTACGGTGAAAACCTGGGGCTGCCCCAAGAAAGGCAAGAGGTCTTCAAACTCTGGCTTCTGATAGTGTCACAGTGAGGAAGCTATGCAGGACGGGGGTTAGCTGCATCCTGGGGGTCCAATTCAGGGCAACAAGCTGTTCTTCTGGACCCAGGACACTGTCATGGACCACTGTGCCTTCATCAACAGTTCGAGTGCCAGAATCATCACAAACACAGAGAGGGCTTCTACTGCCAGGCTCTGATCAGCTTTATGTGACTACAAAAGATCTGTCTTTTATAGAAATCGATAGCCAGGGTCAAGGCCTGGGGATTAGCATGCACCCTTTGTTACCCTAACTTCCAGAAAGATATGAATGAGTCTCTCTTCTACATTCCAGAAGCTCTAAACCTGGAACTAGGAAGCATTTTCTGGGAATTTAATGAAACCTATGCTTCAGGACACTCCAGATATGTAGGTGACTCCCAACAAGTTCACAGGGCCCTGACTGCGAGTTTAGATGGAGGTATGGCTTTGCAAACTTTGCAGAAGAGACTGCCGTCTCCTTCCACTCCACATTCCTCTCACTAGAATGCCCTTCTGTTCAGTGGTGTTGCTGTGGCTGTTAGCATCTTAGGAATCTAACTGGGAATTTCAGGGAGGTTGGTTTGAGCTGCTTGAAATAAATCTGCAGGTTTCACAGTCTCTTTCAGAGCAATTGGTTACTGCTAACCATCCTGGCATGAGAACAGCTTCTAGAAATATCCCGACCACCCACTGTGTTAACTCACCCAGTGCCATGGCACATAGGAGCGGGGCCAGAGGTGACTCACAGTATGATTTACCCCAAGGCTGCAGGCTGCAAGCTTGTATGCGGACGAGAAAAGAAACAGATTTGGAAATTTGCAGACAGAGGCTAATCAGTGAGAAATCCTCTCCATCATCAAACATGTAAGATTGGAAGCAGATAATTCAAAACAGAAGTTCTGTCCTTCCCAGCAGCCACTCGATAATATACCATAGACAATTAAAACACCCAGGAGTTTATTTCCTTTTCTGAAGGAAATTGGATGAATTGGAAGTATATATATAACTCTTTCAACTTCCTGCTGATTTGGTGGGAAAGACAAACTTAGAAACTCACAATGCTTCATGGCAACAAAAATAACATGAAAAGCTGCTAATTGATGTTGTCTAATCAAAGAGTTTAAGAATGATTATTGCATAAGAACATACAGAATGACCTGAAATCTTATAGCTTTTAAATAAAATTAATGTAATGGTGCTTTTGTTTGTTTGTTTTTCCAAATTTGTCTATCATAAACATTTCCATGGAATCTCTGATAAGGAATTAGGATGATGAAGGATGTTTTCCAGAACTATTAATAATCAAATAAACAAACTATGCAAGAGGAAAGATCAATTATCTTTTTCTTTTCTTTATAGAAAATATTACAAAATTATTGTTACATACAGAAGTAATCAATAATCACAACCCTTGCCATACCATTTTATTAATAAAGGGCAATTGATTCAGAGTTCATTTTGAACTAAGTTCTGTAGTAATCTAAACATGTATCCAAATGGAAAATATTGGTGATTAGGGAATACAAGATAAATGAAGAAGAGAGGAAATGAAATTAATTCATTTCTGAGCCCTACTTTATTTTAAATTGCCATATACTTTTTAAAATACATTTAGAAACATGCATATATATTATATAATATATAATATATAGACACACATGTGCATAATCAGCAAGATACAATATATCCATGATATTATTAGGTAATGTTGATAAAATACTATATACTAGGTATTGGCCTAACAATGTATTATTATTATTTTTCAAAACATATGCATACATTTTTCTCCTTTCAACTCTCACTCATAATAAATTGTAAATGATGACATCTTGGGCTGAGTTACATTTTGGGTTATGATTTTTGGCTGGCATTCTGTGAATGAAGTGTTTTGTTTTGTCTTGCTTTGTTTATTGAGACGGGGTCTCCCTATATGGCTCAGGCTGGTCTAGAACTCATAGTCCTCCTGCCTTGGTCTTCCAAGTGCAAGGATTACAAATGTACACCACTACACCCGGTTGCATATTTTTCTTATTAAGATGATTTACTTCCCCCAGAAAGGAGCATGTCAGTATTTCTAAAACAGAGCTGTTTTTGCCAGAGGTAATTCAGAAAATTGCTGGACATATTCCTCAGGTCAGCAAAAAAGTTAACAAAAAACATTAGATGACTTTTCTTTCCTTGTAAAAACTCCCACAAGCATTTGAGGAAAGGAACATGGTGGACCCAGCACAGCACTGAAGTTGATCTGAGGCTTCTCCAGTGAGAGATCTCAAAAAACCACATAACCCACTGTATCATGTCTTTATTAGATAGCGATGACAACTGGGAGAACATATTAATAAGAGACAAGTATGAATTTAAAAAAATCTCTGACATCATTTCATCAAAACCAAATACAAGGATAGGGACGGGAAGAAACTGTATTCTACCTAAGATTCCCTCTGCAACCCTAGGTAAGTTGCAGGCTGCTGTGTCTTCTATCTAGACCCCCCCTTCCCCAAGACTCATGCTGGGACAAAACCCCTGACACTCAAAATGAAGGAAGGAAAGATTTATTTCTTACAATTCTTGGAGGTTTCAGTTCACACTCAGCTGGCTCCAATGGAGGGTGGCATGGTGGGTCCTCCATTCTTGGCAGCCACAAACATCAAGGCGGGAACAGGAAAGAGAGAGAGAGAGACATACCTCCTTCTCACCATTACATTGTATCCTGGCTCTATCCCTATGGGGGTGTAGCACCCATACCACCAATCCGAGCACTAGACAATGAACCAATCACAAGAGCTAGATTTGGTTGAGTCCATGATTGCATGAGGCTTAGGGGCCACTGACATAAACCATGACAGTGGGGCTTTTTGGACCTAAGACGTGTTAATACTAAGATCAAAAGTGTGTGATACTAAATTAGTCCAGATTTTAGTTAGCATAGTTTTGGGTGTGGCTGAATGGATTTATGGAAGACAACCCCCCCCCCCAGTTGTGGGTGGCATCACCCAAAAGGCTTGGAGCCTGAATGGAATAACAGAAAGGGAAGCTTGCTGCCTGCTGGTCACTGCTTCCTGCTTGCTCTGCCATGGACTGTTGCCCCTCTGTGATCTCCCTCTGCCATGCCACCCTGCCTTGGAGTCTGGAAACCTCTACAGACAGTGAGCTGAAATAAACCATTCCCCTGCTAACTTTGGATGTCAGCTATTTTGTCTCAATCATGAATAAGTAGCTAAGACTTTGCTCAAAACATCACACATTCATTTGGTGTCTTGTGCAAACTTTCTCAGAAGAAATATGGGCTCAGGTTTCTTAGAAATTTCTCCTTGCCTGTCTGGAGGGGAGTTGAAAACTGTGACAGTAAATCTGCAGTAATCTCTGCCTGTGTCACTGCCAAACACAGCTCTTCCCTCATTCCCTAGAACCATGAGCCATCATCACACCAGCCCACTGACGCCTCCTCAGACCCCTTCCCACATCTCCTCACAGCTTCGCCTACCGTTCAGCTCCCCAGGACTCTTTTCCTTGTCTTCTTTATCCATTAACTCCTATATATACTTTAAGGCTCACCTTAAATATCACTCATATTGTGAATGCTGCTTGAACACCTCTAGGTAGGAGAAGTCTGTCCCGGGCATTCAGTTCACAGACTCCTCACGCAAACGTTCTGCCTGGATGTCGGCACCATTCATTGTGAATTGCATGAAAGCTTTGCTTTTTCAGGGAGGGGATGGGAGTCATCATATCTTTGAAGAACAATGCAGTGCTTAATTCAAACCTGCTGATAAAAATTGAAAACAAGTGTATTGGAGAAGAATGGAAGAAATATTGATTTTTTTGGAGTCAAAAGAGGAAAGATAAACAGAGACCTTTGGTGGTATTGCACTAAAGTGGAATGGCAAAATAGAAGGAGAAGGAAAAGAAGGTGAAGAAGAGGAGGAGGAAAAACCCAGCCAGGCGTGGTGCCACTCACCTGTAATTCCAGCACTCAGGGAGGCTGAGACAGGAAGATCACTAGTTGGTATCCTACTTAGACAACTTAGTAACTTAGTGAGACTCTGTCTTAAAATTAAAAAGAAAATTAAAGGGGATTGGTGACTAGGGATAGAGCCCAGAGCAAAAGCCCTGGGTTCGATCCCCAGCGTCATAAAAGTAAAGCAGCCCATTAGAAACTCTGCATTCATATCTTACTGATTTTTTATCATAAATTAGAGAGTGTTGAAGAGAATGAGTCATAGAAGTGGAAAAAATTATAACCTGGTTCAGCAATCAACATATTATATCTCCCCAGTGACTCATAGTACCAGACTCAAGTCAGGACAAACAGAGCTCCTGTCAGAAAGACATGCAGTTAAAAATAAATGCGCAAATAGAAAGGATGGGAGGAGGGGCTCTATTAACTGTGTTTGAACTCTCTCCAGCCCGGATTCCCTCATAAAGGTCTTGAAAGGGCAAACAGGCTGAAAAACTTGAGTCATACAGCAGCAGGAAGCAGAAGAAGTGAAAGCAAATAGGTTTCTCCATAAAATCTTCCAGGCCCAGAAGGGCAGCCTGAGCCACAAAGCGGGTACTGACCCTTATAAATCAGGAATGCTGTTGCGGTTTAGATCTAGAGCGTCCCCCGGAAGCCTCACGCACTCAGAGGTGAGGCTTTCAGAAGGTCATAAGACTGTGCGGGTGCTGTACTCGCCACTGATGAATTCAGAGCTGAATGCGCTCTTAGGGGTGGGTCTGATGCATAGTGGTCACGGAGGTGTGACTTGGAAGGATGCATCTTTGTTCCCAGCTCCTCTTCTCTGCTTCCTGGCCACCATGAAATGTGTGTCTTTCTTCTGCCAGGCTCTTCTGCCATGATGTTCTTGCTTTGGAACCAGCTGACTATAGACTAAATCCTGTAAAAAAAAAAAACATGAAGCAAAATAAACCTATCCTCTTTAAGTTGTAGGTGGCAAGTATTTTGTCCTAGCAACAAGAAAGCGACAAACATGAATAGCTTTCCCCCAAAAGAATCATGGCACAGCAGAATGGGCGCTGAACTCAGAGAGGATCAGACTGGCATTTTAATTCCAGCTCCTCAGAAATTAACCATGCAAGCTGGGCAAGATGGAGGTAACTTAAGCTCCCTGATCCTTACTTCTCAGTTCCACTGAGTGTAAGCAATGCTGCGGTTTGCGAATGACCTCAGCAGCCCGTGTGATAAAGACTTGGCTCACAGGCTGTGGAGACGGTAGCCCCTTTAAGAGGTGGGCTCCCATGGCAGCAAGTAAGGCCATTGGAGGTGCCACCTCCAGAGGATACTGGGATTCTAGCTTCTTCCTATCTCTCTCTTGGTTTCTTGACCACCAGGAGGTGAGTAGCTTTCTCTGACATGCACTCCAACCATGACATACTGTGTGGGCCAAAACAACAAGGCCAACAACCAAGGACTGAACCTTTTGAAATGCTAAGCCAGAATAAACCTCTCCTCTTTTTAAATTGGTTTCCAGATATTTTTGTCACAGTGTCAAAAAGCTAGCATAAGCTACAACATAAATCTATTGGGAATACTAATTGATATCAAAGATGTAAAGCACTTATCTTGGAGTATCTACTTACATACAATAAAGATTAAAATTAAACAATTCTTTGCCTTCAAGTGAATTGAACACAAATATGTCTAGGTGTGTCTATGTCCCTAACTGACAAATTTACATGAGCATCTTACAAGCATGCCACATAATCGCAGTGTCATAAATACAATTTAAAACCATGCTAATCAAGGCAGCTATAACACTTCTCAGCAAATACAGTCAGTGCATTCCATGCATATTCAGAAATCCTCGATTAAGTTTCTAGTTAAACATTGATCTCTTATCTTGATCTCCCACTTACTGTGTATGTGACATTGGCAAGACACTGACATCTTCTGAGATTTTCCTATCTCCTAGCTACCATCCTAAGTAGATGCTGCAATTTTAAAAAATTTTTTATTTAAAGAGAAGAAAGAAAAAAACCCCAAACAAAACAGAAAGAGGGTAGCAACAATACAGAATTCCGAAGGAGAAAGAAAAAAAAAAAAGAACATAAAGACCAACAACCACCACAACAACAACAAAAAAACAAAAATAAAAACAAAAACAAAAATACTAAGAAATCGCCACTTGATAAGTTACATACTGTCATCACTGGAAATGGTTGTTCAAGTTGCAAAGTTAAAACATACAAAGTACACATTCAAACAATGAGCCTGTTAATGGTTCTGCTCAACATTCTAGCAAAAACAGTAATATGGACATCTATCCTACACACTTAAACACACATGCAGTTATATCCTTTAGAGGGCTTTCTTTTCCTCTCTTTTTTACAGTGGTGCTGCAAATTTTTAAATGAGGAACTTGAAGTACCTAGTATAAGGCAGGGACAAAAAAAATAATGGATGACTGTTTTCATTCATCTTTCCTAATGAAATTTGTGTTTTGAAAACTTTTAAGTGAACTAATCAACAACAAAACTACTTTCTCATGTTCACAGGACAATCTGTGCAAAATTCTTTCTGGGATGGTCTGTTAGTGTTACAGGAAAGAAGGAGAGAGACAAAGGCGATTCTCCTCAGCAAGCACGTCTGGTTTTGTTGATTTGCTCCCTTGTTCTCAGAGAGAAGAGACGTAGCAACTCCCTGTAGGGTGAAAAGTCCTGTGGCTTTGTCAGCTACCTGAGCACTGCTATGAAAAGTTGCAGACTCTGCAGATAGACTTGTGCGGTTCTGTGTTCTAGTTTCCTGCTTTACAGCTATTCGAGGTTAATCAAACTGTGGATGCCCCAGTGGCTTCACAAACAAGGCTGAGTTACTGTGAAGATCTCACAGCAGGAGGGAAGAGGCTGACCCATGAGTCACTACCTTCTTTCTAGATCATCCACTTCCTCCGTGGGGTCTTCTTACTGCCAGACTCAGGCTTGGGCTCTGCAAACACCCCTGTAACTGTCTTTGAGGATCTGTCTCCATAAGTGCTGCAAAGTGGAATCCATCTGAAACTAACACCCTCCCTTATTGCTCTTAAAGAGCTATAGAAGAAGCCCACCAGGGGAAGAAACAAAGCCTTAGAAATGTGCACAGTCCTTGCCTCTATCTTGGTGACCCCGACCCCCTCCTGAGAGGCTCTCAGACTCACCCCTGTGTCTCATGATGAGACTCAATGTGTCTTCCCCATCTCCACTCTCCACCTGCTCACACTTGTGAACTCAGATGCCTAAAATGGTAAGTACAGCTCAATATGGCAAGTTGTGCTCTTCAGAATCATCCAAAGTTACCCAGAATCCTGACATCAAGAATGAGATCATGCTTATCAGCACCTTAAGTCTTGGGATGCTCAAGGCCAATGGCTGGAGAGCTTGGTAGACGTGGCACCTATGACTTTTGAAGCTAAGATGAAAAAGTGACAGAGGTTTTGCCTCTCTGTGTTTCTTTGTCTCATTCTGAAGCTACCTTGAACTGGCAGTGTGGGAAGAGTCAAGTGGAGAAACCATGTAGCCAGGGACTCAGCCTTTCTCCACCCAGAAGACAGATGTTATGGCTTGTATCTAGAAGTCCCCCCAAAGCTTCATGTGCTCAAAGATGAGGCTTTTCAGAGATGGCCGGATCTAAGACATGTGGATATGGATTAAAGTTGTGTGGTAATTAAATCAGTTTAGCTTAGTTCTGAGTATGGATAACAGAAGATGCACCGTAAGTGTGGGTAGCACCAACCAATAGGCCTGCAGTCTGGATGGAATATAAAGGGAAAATTGGAAAGCAGGTTTTGCTGCTTCCTGCCTGCCCTGCTATGGACTGTTTCTCCTCTGTGATGTCCCTTTGCCATGCTGCCCTCCCTTGGAGTCAGCCCACTATGAACTGAAACATCTACAAATGGTGAGCTGAAATAAACCTTTGCTCCTTTAATGTAGGCATGTCTCTGCAACAAAAAGTAACTAAGGCAACAGAGTTTTGTTTGCTGCCACCGCACAGGTAAGGAAGCAAACAGGAGCCTCCAACTCAAAGTACATAGAATTACACCTCCATAATAGACACTGGTGAGTAATTTCCCTCCTAGTTCACCCAAGCCTCAGAGTTGTGAGGAGTGGTAGGGATAGGAAGGCTGCTGTTTAGTGCCAAGAATGTGTGGTGTGATTTGTTGAACAGTGTAGCAAGCAACTTCCTGCCACTGAGACACAATACCTAACACCCGCAATTTGAAGGAAGAGAGGCTTAGCTTGGTTCATGTTTAAGAGGATTCAGTCCATGCTCGGCCGGGACCAAGGCAGGAACATCATGGTGGAAGGATGTTGTGGAACAAAGATGCTTAGTTTGTGGTGGAAAGAAGTAGAGGGAGGGAAAGGGCCAAAGAGGAAGGAGAAAGGGACAAGAAATAACCTCCATGATCTCCCCAGATGCACTCCTAAATGTACCTTCTTAATCCCCTAGGAGTTTCTTGAGCCCACAAAGTTGACATAAGTAAGGCTAACTATTAAAGACAGCAAGAGATCACTGGAAACATCTTGGCACAATATGTGAGGTGTTGCTGTTGCCAAATCTTAGACACTGGTGGCCAATTGGAAACTAGGTAATAAGGGACTTTAGGACTCAGGGCTAAAGCAAACACCGGGAAAGTCTTGAGAGTTAGGGGAAAGTTGATGAGTTCTGAGGAGATGACCAGGAAACAGTAAAGGAGATCTGAGTAAAAGGGTAAGAAAGCATCAGCATTTCCATCTGAGATATGGAAAATAAACAACGTGCAGAGAAACTCTGAGTGATCCCACCAACCAAGATCTTCAGGCAAAATATTGATGCTGTTCAGTGACTACATTACTGCCTGCAGGAAAAAGTACATGGAGATGGATGACCTGAAAGAAGTATGAACTATAACGGAGCTAGAACCCATTAAATTTAGAAATAAAACTGTTTCTCACTCTCTGAAACTTTAGTAGACAAACTGCTGAAATTCAGAAATGGCTTCTCTACAGGAAACAAATTCTACAAAATCAGGTAAATAGGATGAGAAGGAGTGGTAAAGGGCACGAGAATACAATGCTGTGTTGAGAACACAGATCAATTTTTGATGTTGCCAAATAGATCTCAAGGAATTGGCTTGAAGATTGTACTCTTGAATAACAGTTCTTTAAGGTTGCTGTCTAGCATGGTTCTCTATTGTTTCTCAGCCTTTTGACTCCTATCAGGTGTATCTCCTGTCTCCAAAAATCTCCAAAAACCCACACTGGAGATGGGGTGATCTTGGAGAAATATGTGGGTGTGAGTTTCATTTAAGAGAGTTGATTATCAATTGATTTACTGAAAATTTTTAAAGAAATCCTATGAGCTTATGCAAAAAGGGATAAAAAATAACAAAAAGTACAGAGTTCTGTGGACCCTCTACTTCACAAATCAGGAAGCAGGCTAAGAAATCTACAAAGCCGAAAATATTTGCTACATTTTAAGAGAAAGAATAATTCAGAAGGTAGAACTTTGTACCCTGGGAATCTGTTCTAGGCAGCAGAGCTAGAATCTAATTAAAAACTGAGTATGTATTTTTATCTAGCATTGTCCAGTCATATGTTTTCATCAGAAAAAAATCTGATTGTGTCCCTTGACTGTATTTTTATAGCTTGTTTGGTTCTTTTTTAAAAAATGTGATTGTAAAATTTCTACATAACTACTGAAAATTAACCCTTTATCACACATGTGGTTTGTGGACATTATCTTCAGTGCCATAGATTGACTTTGTATTTTGTTGATTCTTTTCTTTGATACATATAATATTTTTGGTTTGACATATTTTACCTGTCTTGGTTTTCTCTTTGTTGCCTGAGCAGTGTATTGCATTCAGGAAATTATTACTACCAGGTATTGTGGTTCATGCTTTTTAAGAGCCCTTAGGAGGATGAGGCAGGAAGACTACCATGAGTTTGGGGCCTGCCTGGACTATGTAGGGAGTTCAAGACTGAACTACATAGCAGTCTTTTTCTTTTCTTTTCTTTTTAAAAAAAAAAGAAAAGAAAAGAAAAGAAAAAGGAAATTATTTCCAAGGCCAAGATCAACATTCTTTTTCTCTGTATTTTCTGTTTCTCCTTTTTAATTTAGAAGTTCAGTAATTTCAGCAAAACCATCATTTTGGGCTGATTTTTGAATATAGTATAAGGTAGGGTTATAATTTTATTTTATTTTTTTTGTACACGGATACTCAGGTTTCCTAACATGGTTTATTGAAGTGATCAACCTCTCCCCAATGTACACATCTAATAGTAACACTTCTGCTCATGAACACTTCTGTTTGCAAATAATTTGGTTCACAAACCAAAGCACTTGGCAAAATTTTGCTCCCTTTCACAGACTCTGCAGTGGGTGACAAACATGATCACGATCATCTTCCCCACACATACACAAATAGACCTGTCATCCACAAACTTATAAAACAAATTAAGATCATAAACCAAGGTACTGTACCACTGTGTAGTCTCAGTACCCTAGCCAGAGACCAAATGATTGTATTAGGCTGCTTTCTGACACTGTCACAAAACACCTGAGACAATCAATTTAAAAGGAAGAGAGGCTCTATTCTTGGCTCACAGTTTCAAAGGCTTCAGTCCGTGCAGGCTTGGGCCTGTTGCTCTGGAGCTATGGTGCCATAGGACATCATGGCTAGAGCAAGTGGCAGTAGTACACTGTTCCCCTTGTGGAATCTGAGAAGCAAAGCAAGAGAGAAGAAGCTGGGATCACGTATCACTTTCAAGAGCATGCTCCTGGTGACCTAACTTTCCACTGTAGACCTTGCCTCCCAAATCCTCTACCATCTCTCAAAGTGCCCTCAACAAGAGCCCATACACTGTTAAGGGAGGAACTCGGCAGTCCTAACCACTGCACCCTGCATACAGGAATATACTTTGTGGGCTCTCTAAACTGTCCTGTGTGTCTACATATCTGTCTCTGTGCCACTCTTATACTGTCTTTATTACTCCAGATTTGAAATAAGAAATTTCTAGGAAATGAAAATCAACACATGATTATTAATCCACACCTGTTAAGTTTACTGTTAACAAAATATAATGCATTTTGGCAAGGATGTGGAAAAACTGGAAGCTTTGTACAACGCTGGAGTTAATTGCAGCCTGGTGCAGCCTTTGGGAAAACAGCATAAAAATCCAAAGGAAAACTATCATATAATCTAGCAACCCTACTTCTGGGTCCATATTCAAAAGAATTGAAACGAAGATCTGAAAGAGGTATCTGCACTTCCATTTTAATTGTAACATAATTTATAACAGCTGCGGCATGAAAACAACCTAAGTAACCCTCAGTGAATGCATGGACAGATATGTCAGTTACTTTTTTCTCATTGCTGAGACAAAATACCCACTATTCAAAGTTAAAGGGGGGAGGTTCATTTAGCTCACCGTTCATAGAGATTTCAGTCCATCTCAGGTATTTTGTCACAACTACAGAAAACTGACTGATATACATGCAGTGAAATCATACATGACCTTTAAAAGAAAGAATTCTTGGCCCCGTCACAGCTTGAGGGGTCATCTGGAGCATATTGTATTAAATGAAATCATCTAATCACAAGAGAAAAACTACTGCATCCTTCCACTTTTATGAACATCTTATAAGAGCAAACTCCTAAAGAACACAACAGTGGTTGCCATGGTTTAGGGGTGGGGAAAATGAGGAATTGTTCAATGGTTTTAAGATTCAAATTATGCCAAATGAACAACCTCTAGGAGTCTATTGCAAAATATTGTGTCTCTATTGAACAGCAAGTTTTGTGTGGTTTGAAAATTGGGAAGAAGGTGGGTCTCTTGTTACGTGTGCTTAACACAAACACACACAGACACCATAAATGGACACAGAACAACTTGGGAAAGTGTTCAATACACCTATTACCTTGATTGCAATGATAGTATCATTGGTTATTTGCATCAACATAAATGCACCAAGTTACACATTTTAAATATGTGCAGTTCTTTGTAGGTCAACTACACCTTGGCAGAGTTGTTTAGAAAGAGTGGCAAGCTGGATTTCACAAACACCACAGACCAGGAACTTCTCTCTGCACTGCCACAATCTCCTTGATGGGGTTATCCGTCATGGATATTTTATGCTTCTTATATCCTTCTTTATAGAATGTAGAGAGGGGAGGAGGGGAATAATGTTTTTCTCTTTGCATCATAGGTCTTCAGATCACGGAGGGCCATTTTCAAGAACTGATCACACCCAGCGCTTGTTTGGAGGGTAAGGTTTGGTGTATCCCTCACGCAGGGATTAAATTAGATTGTTGTGTGCAGAGGGCCGACTTTGACCAATTGTTGCTTTTTCTAAAAATGGCCACACCAATAGTTCCAATAGTTCAGGACTCCATCCATACACTTCTAGAATTTTCCATTTCCCTAACAGGTGGTGAAGCCCATTTATACTATTCCCCTGAAACTAGGCAGCGTCACTCTCTGAATTGCCATGCTGAAGGGACTGCATGGTCCCTCACTAGCTAACAGAGGCAAGATGTTCCAGTAAGTCCAGCTGTTAGAGCCCCAGGTGTTTGAGCCTGCCCAGCTCAGCTGGAAATGTAAGGCGGCAAAGCTTCAGAGGATCCCGGCCCCATGCACTGCCCATCATAGCAAAATGAGGAGCTTTAAGTAAGAATCCCTGACCTGGCCTCATCGTCCTGCAGAAATGGGGGAAAATGATACAGCATTATTCTTTTAAAATGATGAAGTGTGGGTTAACTTGTGTGCTGCAATAGATAACTGGGATATGAAAATTTTAAAAATGTGAGAAAACAAGATTAGGCTGGAAAACATCATATTCAAGTACACACTTATCAAATTTGAAAGAAGATGGCTGTCTAGAAAAAATGCACAAAATAGTTATATTGTAAAGTGGAAGAGACAGTAAACTATATTTAATGGATCTATTTAAATGTGCAAAAGTAAAAATCATAAATAAATGAAATGTCTCTGGAGGAAGGATAAAAACTCTCAGAGAATCTTGGGAACATAATGTGATACAAAGCAGAATCACAAAACGCCTTACTCTAAATCTAATAAAATAGCAATTAAAGTACAAAGATATTTAAAAAATAAATTCTCCAAGGATACACAAAATAGATGAGGCATAACTTATTTTCATTCATCTGAATAATATATTCTGGAAACAGAGACAGAATAATCCAGAAATAATATGCAAATCTTTCCTACTGCTCAAAAGCTATAGGGGATGTTAGCAGGCGTCTGTAGGCAAAGTTCTGTCAAATTCTTCCAGATCAACTACTTTGTGCAATTTTATGAAATTCTACAACCCCATTGAAAGACTCTTCCCAACATCACAAATGGAAAAATTTGCAAAGTGAGAAAAAAAACTGTTAAAACTTAAATATAGAGGAGGCAGGACAGAAACAGTGCCAGTCACAGCTGATTATTTTCAATGATGAGGAACAAATTAAGAAAAATTCTTGATGGGATTTGAATGAGGACAGGACCAGTGTGGAAGGAAGAGCTCCGCATGGTCTCTTTTCCCATAGCTTTTTGTTTAAGCAATAAACTGCCCTCATTTCCCTGGCAGCGCCATCGGCAGGACCTCCAGAAACACCAGAAGCTGATGTATCTGTCAGGCCTCTTGCATATTGGTGGAACAATCCAGTAGAAATAGAATTTCCCTGTCCATGTAAGAGTGATACACCCTGACTACCCAGAATAAACCCAATTATGACAATAAAATTATGCAAATTTGAATAGGAAATATGCACAAATCAAAACAGTCATGACCACAGCCAAGGTTTCATAGGAAAACAGAAACACAGGCAAGCAAAGATCAGGAAGGTCCAGTCGTCAACCCGAGCCTCGAGGGAAAGCCACAGTCACAAAGAAATAGAAGACTGCTTTATTGGACAAAGGAAGCATCCACACAGCTGTCAGGATTGGAGCCAAATTATAAAGAATGCAAACCTTAAGCTAGTACTGTGATAATAATAATAATAATAATAATAATAACAACAATAACAATAATAATAAACATGAAGGTAAAGAAAAATAAAGAGAAGGAGGGGAGGTGAACACAGTAGCATGTAAGATTTTAAAACATTTTTTTTCCTTCTGAAAGAAGATCTGTATCAAGTAATAGAATGAATATTTCAACAAAATGTGCTGTGACCACTATGGCTCTTGAGGTTCTTGGGGTGAAGGACCATGAGAGGATGAGAAAATAAAGAAGAGACAAAGCTGGGGTCAGGTGGAGCCCTTATCCTCCTGATGGGAGGGAAGGAACTGGCTCCTCACTGCAGCGGCGCTTATTTATACATTTTAGCAGCATAATGTCACATGACACCCTGTTGTCCTAGCAACCCACTGTTCAGATTGTGTTGGGCTAGGTGTTCTCTGGGCTGAACCCGCTTCTTTCCTTCGCTTGCCCCAGGTGTTCTTTGTTCTTGGGATGGCCATGCCCCAGTCTTGCATGTGTGGTCAATTTCCAGTTTCAGTGGCTCCCAATAAAAATGCTTTCACAAAATAACATACAAGCCAACAGCTACCAGTTAGAATGATAAGCAAATTAGAGTGTAAAATGTAAAGGCTCATTGAAAAAATTTGCAAAACAAAAAGAGAAACCATGCATCAAATAAAAACTAAAATTAATAAAGTATGAACAAGATACACCATTACTTACATGCTTATCTGAACGTTTTTCACAATAACTAACTTATGGAACCAACCTAGGTGTCCACTGAAAATAAACAAATGCAATGGAATATTATGCAACTGTAAAATATGAAATCATGCCATCTGCAGCAAGACGGAAAGGGAGAACAATGTGTTAAGTGAAATAAACCATGCACAGAAAGCCATGCACACAAACACTGTGATGTCATTCACATAGGGAAGCTAAAAAAACGATCTCAGAGAAACAGTGTACAGTGGCTAGGAAATAAAGTGGGGTCAGAGGATAAAAAAAGGTTCAAAAACATAGTGAGAAATATTCTAGTAACTACAGCATAGCCGGGTGACCACAACCAGTACTTATTAGTATATATTTCAAAATATCAACAAGAGAGGATGTGGAATGGTCCCCACACAAAGAAACCATAAGTATTTGTGATGAGGAATGTGTGAATTATCCCGACAGGTTCATTGCATATGGTACATGTATCAAAATATTAGGCCAATAATCCACACAATTGTTACACATCAGTATGGAATAAAATGCCCCATGAAAAGGAATAAAAATAACTGAGTAGCTGGAGAAAACAGCAGACTCCAGTTGGAAGTCAGAACTGTGTTCTGGAAGATGGAATTGTGATAATCACAGACGGCCATTGTGAAGCCTGGTGGCGTAGTGCTCACGATGGCGATGTAAATAGTGAAATTATTCACCCCAAAAGCAGCGCATACACAGGGTGCCCTTGAAATGGAGAAGAGGAAACAGTGGACGGTTAGAAAATACTCTGAGATACAGACAAGACATTTTCTGAGGCGAAAGAGGTGTTGAATATCCCAGCACGAGAATTATTTCCGTCCCCACGGGCAAAGCGGGTGTACGAGACCGCCCGGCTCCAACCTTACCTCATTCTTTAATAGCTGCGTGCCTTGTTCAAGTTTCTCAGGCTGACTTCTAATTTGTGAAATGGGAATACGAAAACGGCCAGCTCCCTGATTTGTTGCGAATCAGAATCTAAATGAGTCAGGGACTTGGGAGAATTCCTGGTCCAGCGGATGATTTCCTTAGGTAGAAGGGATTGTTTGTATCTTGGCAAAACTCCTGAACATGAAGGGAAAATAAATATCGTGTAAGAGGAGGAAAGTATGCATTGCACTGCAGCTCGTATAGAACGTTACGTAATGCCAGACCACAACGCAGAAACGCCGAGAGGCTTGCGGGGTGGGAGGTGGCGGGATCCAGGAATGTCATGCAGCCTGACCGTCTGCCAGGTATGAAGGGGCTCAGTAGCCATCCTGGACACAGGGGCTGACACCTCGGGTAAGCAAACTGGTGAAAACGAGCAATTGGAGTTAAAAAAACAATTTTTTTGAATGAGCAAAATGGAAAGATCTGGCAGTGATCACTAAAACTATAGACATATGAAATAAGGTGAAATGAGCAAAGCAGTTTATGGTTTCCTAAAATATATGTCATATTTTACAACTTAGGAAAAATAAAGCCATTTTCTTCATGGAGAAAAGTAACTCCGTAACTCTGCTGGACTGCAGAAAACTGTTTTATAGCAAACAGCAGGAAGTGGGGAGGGAGACGAGCATGTTTAAGTTTCCTGTTTTCCCAAGTTTGTCATGGGAAGTCGACAGACTGCAGATTTATTGGAAAAGTTTATTTTTATATGAAGGTAACCTAGAAGACCTAATAAGATAAAATCTTTCCAAATATAAAAAAGGAAATGCAAATTAAAAACAAAAGCAAAGATTTCCCATGGATCCAGTCTTACTGAACGTAGCAGACGCACGTTTCCGTGGGCAACGAGGGCAATGTGCGAGGCGGACCGGAGCCCATGGTGCCGAGAAGCAGGAAGGTGTGGAGGTAACCGAAGGGGATGAATTTTTATATTCTTCTTCCTTTTTATTTATTTTATTTTTGTTTATTAAAAATTGGGAATACAGTTGTACATGGTGACATATGTCTGCAATCTCAGCACTCTTGGAAGGCTGAGGCAGGAGGACTGCAAGTTTAAACCCAGCCTGGGCAACTTAGTGAGATACTATATTAAAACAAAAATACAAAAAGGGCTTGGAATAGCCCTCAATATAAAGACCCTGGGTTTCCTAGTATGACACACACACACATGAAAAAAAAATGATAGAAAGAAAAGGAAAAGGTAAGAAACAGCTAGGCATCTATTGCATGTATTTTCTGGGATTGATAGTTTTTTTATATTGTGATTTATTTGAATATACTATTTACAGACAAATATTACCAAAGTCTTCTTAGACATCCTTGTTTTTCTCCTTTCACTCTTCTCTGAGGTAATCACCTTGAAAAACTGAGTTCTTACACAGTGAAATTAAATACCAAATTTTATGTACCCATATGTACATGAACACCCTAAGCATTCACAGTCACAAAGTATATTTGAAACTATGAGAGCATTAAAATTGATAGGAAAAACTATCAATTGTGATATTCTGCAAAATATATTTGTTAACAGTCATCTTCATTACTTTTGCCTTCTCTTATTCTCCATGTAGATTTTTGAATGGATATTTTATTTTATTTTATTTTATTTATTTTATTTTATTTTATTTTTGGTACCTGGCATCAAACTTGTGGCCTTGCACTTTCCAGACAGCTGCTTACACCACTGAGCTAAATCCCCAGCCCACATGGACTATTTTAAACTACACAAAATTGTTGCATTAAAAGAAAAACAGGCTCAGTAGTGCTAAGTAGGGCTCAGTAGTAGTAGTGCTATGAAATGATTGCATCTCTAAATTGCATGTAAGTGAATTTGTGGCTTCTCAAACTGGGTGACTTTCTAAAACAATGCCAAGAATCAAACTACATTTCAAACAAATGATTTTTTAAACCCACGTGAACGTACTCCATTTAATTTTATTAAGAGTTAGGGACAATCTCCCCTACCCCATACATACACACAAGGACACGGGCTAGTATGTTTTATAGGCAAATTATATTTGTATGTTTTCAGTGTGTCAAACTCACAGACAGGAGTATTTTCTGATTCTTTTCAGAAGCCAGTTTAAGGTTAAGTTCAAAATCTGGAAAAAGCACAAAGACAAAACTACTGACCAGTACTGCTTGGATACGTCCTTGTAAAAAGCCCAGATAAAATGCCAAAACCGAAGTTCTGCAGCCCATTGTGTATAAAATGTTTATATGCAACTGCACGTAATATTCATAGATACATGTTAGCATTTGTGACCTATGTAAGTCACATAGAACATGGATTCACGTATGCATTTGTCATGGTTTATGTTGGTGGCCCCCAGGCTTCATGTATTTGCATTGTACCTGTGTGACTGGTTCATTGTCTAGTGCTTGGATTGGTGGTGTCAGTGCTACACCCTGCTAGGGGGTGGAGCCAGGATGTGATGCAATGGCAGGAAGAAGGCGTGTCTTTCTCTCTTTTGCCGGTTTCCACCTTGCTGTTTGCAGCCGCCATGAACCGTGGCCCCACCATGCCACCCTGCCTTGGAGCCAACAGAGTATGGACTGAAATCTCCAAAAACCGTAAGAAATAAACCTTTCCTTTCCCAACTTTGGGCATCAGGTATTTTGTCTCAGCGACTAGTCAAAAGTAACTAAGACAGCATTCAAATGCATGTGTTCTCTTGACCTACATACATAAACACATATACACAAGCAAAGCACATATATTATTAATACATATGTAAAACATGTTAACACATACACACATATATGTACCCAAGTGAGGAATGTCAGACCAATTTTTAAAAAAATATTAATTGTAGAATTGAAAGAGGTAACCCTTTTCATTGCTAAGAACAACAACAACAAAAATACAATCAGAAATCAAAGTACTATTTTAAAGTCAATCAATTTTTAAATTCTGCTGCATTTCAGGAGGTCCATCACCAAAATTTACATATAGCTTTAAAAATAATGAAGTTTATATTCATATACAACTTTCCTCTAATCAGTATTAATGTGTATTAAAATATACTGTGTAATTTTCTGATCATTTTCAAGAAATAGAAGACCAGTGATTTGAAATCAGATGGTGCCTTCAAACATTTCTTTAGTGTCTTGTTGTACAGCAAAAGGAAAAAGATCTAAAAGGAAATTTGAGTGGTTATTTGAGGAAGAATTTGCTGTTTGGGTCCAGCAAGGTGAAATCTGCTTAAGTCCAACCAAGCTAAAACCTGCTTTAAAAAATGACACAAACTTTTTAGAGAAAGAGAAAGAAATCCAATGTCCAATCCAGCTCAGTGCTGCCCCAAAGCGCACTATTCAAATATGCATGTGTGCAGTGCGTTCTGTTATAAGTGGCAACCCCCTTGAATTGTGATTCAAAAGAACTTGGCAAACAAAGAATGATGAAATGTGATCCGTTCTCAGACCCCACACGACTTGATGATTCCATTTCTAGGTGTATATGAGGTGTGACCACAAAACGCAGAGTATATTTAAAGTTTCTTTCAGTAAAATACACAATACCATTAATCTCTGTCAAAATACTTCCCCTCACTTCTAACACACATATCCCTTCACTCTTGCCACTTCCTGTGTTTTAAATTTATTTTCCTTTTTATTGGTGTGTGTTTGGAATACACAGTGCTTACATTCCGCTTGGGGACTTAATGTATACGCATATCACTCAGTCTTACATGCTGGTTCCCTCTCCGGCTCTTTCCCCAGAGCCTTTCCTTGCCTCAGCTGCTCTGGAGTCCTCTCTCTGCAGCAGCTCTGGAGTCCTCTCTCCTGAGGGTCTTTAGCTGCGCTGTCCTGGCTGCCTCCATGTCCTGAATGGATTCAAAACATCTCCCTTTCATGGTCAGAAGTCGCAGGGTGCCAGATCAGGTGACTGAAGTGGGTGGGGACATAGTGTCATGTTTGCACAAGCTGCCTTTTGGTGGGATGGTTCTCAGCAGCAGCAGTCACTGTATTTTTTTTGTTTGTTGGGGTTTTTTTTTGTTGTTGTTTTTGTTTAATCACATCTGGTAAAGACCCTCAGGAAAGAGGACTCTGGAGCTGCTGGGGAAAGTGGCACAGATGATGGAATGAGTGTGTGCCATGTGAGGGGTAGTGTTATGTGGGAGATTCACAACCATCTTTACTGTAACAATTGTTTGAAACTTAAACATACACTACATGTTTTAATCAGCTCATGTACTGTATGTATTTGAGAAATCAAAACCATATTTGCACAAAAACTTTTGGCCAAGTGTTCATAGTGGCATTCTTTGTAATAGTGGGAAAGAGGAAATAACCCCAGTACCCCTCAAGTGATAGATGGGTAGATAAAATATGGAACGCATGTGCTGTGGAAAGTTATCTGGCATAAAAGGAAATAAAGTACCATAACTGTAATAACCTAGATGAATCCAATAAGTACTGTGCTAAGTGAGAAAGGAGACCAGGTAAAAAAGCCATGTATCAAAAGATCCCATGATATGAATGTAAAGAGGCAGAGCATCCATTGGGGAGCAAGGGAGTAAGTTGGGGCCCAGGGTGGGGAGAGATGGAGAGGAACAGCCAAGAGCACAGGGCTTTTGCAGGGCAGTGAAAATATTTTAACCTGAAAGACTAGTGACTGTGGCACAACTTGAAGTTACTAAAAGAGCACTTAGTAATTTAAAAGGGTAAATGTTATAAGGTATAAATGATGTATAAAACAGTTATGTGTTATCATTTAAATAATTCCTAGGACAATTTTAATATTACCTGATGGGCCAATGGCAAAATACATGCAGAAGAATAAATAACCAAGCATAGTCATCTATCTTTGAAGCAAATGATTTGAAAGGATTCACCCACAGGAAGGAAACCAAGATTTATTACAGTAATTAAAAAGAGTAGGGTGTAGTATTTGTTCAGTAATAGAAAAAATAAACTCAGGTTATGTGTTTGAAGTCGGATTGACACGTGCATGGAAACTTGTCATATGAGGAGTGATGTTTAAACCATAAGGGGAAGAAGTGATCTAATACCTTCTACAAAACTCTGCTCTCTCTGTAGGAGAAAAATGTTATCTCTATTCGAGATTATACAAAGTAAGTCCACTTCAGCTGACTGAAATCTGAAAACCCCCAACTTCTACTCAGAAAAACTGAAGATAAATTGATGTTATAACTGTAAGCAAGGTATTGAAGAATTTCTTTGAATACAACTCATAATGAAAAAATATTAACAAAATTAACTAGTTCAAAATGAGAATTATTATGACTCAAATGGCAGATTTTTCAAAGCTATAAAAGGACAGAAGTTATTTGCATTCATATAAACAGCACAGCACAGATGACACTGAATATTTAAGTTATGTTTAATAAGCATTACTAGAAAGCTGATACCTCTGTGACAAAAGTAATTTCCAGGAAAAGAAACTTGGATTCCTTATAATAGTATGAAGTTTTGTTTAGCCTTACTGGCTGACGGCAAAGTAACACATGGTGAATATCTCAATGATCAGGTTAAAAATAACTTGAGTGTCTGATAACACCAAGTGATGGTGAAGAATGGGGCTGGACCCTTTAAACACTGCTTGTGTGACGGTCTGTCTGACCACTATAGGCCACAGTTAGGTGAAGGCTGTGAAGCACAATTTTTGACTATAACATTTCAAGTGAGTGACTTACGTGTATCTTTATGACTACACTAGTAAAAACTAGAAACAGACCAATTTTTTATCAGAACATTGATGAGGAACAAATAAAATACACTGTAATCTCAGGGAGACGAATGCTATTCCTCAGTTAAGAGGATAAAAGAGGTATATATTACTATTGATGGATTGGTTACTAGGAAGTTGTTTTTAATTCTCCTCCAATACTTTTTTTTAATTTTAGGACCTGCATGACCTGCATTCTCCTACAGTCCTGTGTAAGGACAGTGGGATTTTTCCTCCTCCAGTACTGGAAATGTGTTGGAGTTCTGTGTTTAGCAGTTCTGTTAGAAATTTACCAATTTTATTACTTCCATGAATAATCAAATTAGTTTTTTTCTCTTCTCTATTTTGTTCTGCTTTCTTTTTAGTTAAAATTTGATCTCACTTGTATTTCTTTTCCTCCTGCTTTATGTTGGTTTCAGTTGTATTTAGTGAAGAAAAAAACTTATGTTACTTCTTCAAATCAATACAGAAAACACCGAATGCCAAGGGACAAAAGTCTTAAACAGGCATTACAGAGAAAAGGGCATGCAAATGGCCAGTAAACATTAAAAACTATGAGAAACCAACCAACCGATCCAACAGAAAGCCTATTAATTTAATTGGTTCTGGAAAAGAAAAACATGTATAAAAATTGTAACACTAAATTTACCAAGACATTGTGAGATTAATACACCTTTCCTTTGGTCTCTACAATAACACAATTAGTGGTGTTCAAAGTGTGGTGGTCATTAGCTTCTAGACATTGATTAGTACAGCAAACTGCTGCTTGGGTAACCTTGGTCACTGGGATTGATACACACACATTTTCAATTTCTTCCCCAAGGGCTAATAATACAATGGGTTTTTCTGTCATATGCATCTTCTGGGGTCTCCCATACAAGGGAAACACCATCTGTTTAAAAATCGTACTGTTTTTCTTTTCCTGAAGTGTGTATACATTTTTTTGGCAGATGCATACACACTTCAGCTCTTCGCTAAATTAATAAATGTCTGCAAGCTCATGGCTACCACTTTGAGTGCCTCTTGTCATTGTAGGGGACAACAGCAACTTGTATTAATCTCTTGATATCTCAATAAATTTAGCATTAAAACACACAAATTTTTCTTTTCCTGATGTATACATTTTCAGCCTAACATGTATGTGTTCTGCCATTATATGTATGTAATGATAAGCCCAAGAAATGTTTAATAAACAACTGAAATATCCTTTCATGGTCAGCGGATGAGTGATTGTTGTGATTTTGCACAGTTTTCATTGGGATCCCGCGGTGCTGACCAGGTCTCTCCTAATTGGAAAGGAGGCCTCAGAGTTGACAGTAACATACCCAGTGACCACAAAACATGGTGGATAGTTAAATAAATAAAAACTCCAGAACTGCTGTAGAAATTGGCAAGCATAATGGGATGAGCGTGTTTGAAATCAGGGGAGGGTTTGGAAGGGGACACATGGCAAAGTGTCTTTTACTATAACCCCTTACTTTAAATTTAAACATTCATGGCATTTAGGCTCACACCCCTCAAAGGGTACCCATGACAGTGAGGGTTGCGATTACTATCTCTTTGACATCAGGTTCCGGAGCCAGGCCAGATCGGTCTGTGATCTTCAGAGTAAGAATAGATGTTATGCTGGGAGCAGGGCATAATAACTGAAATGAGACATCAGGGGCCCACCGGAGCCCTGGCAAAGTTCCCTGTACCAATTTCTGTGGTTAGCGAGGAATGGTTCCGTTAGTAAAAATCAAGCAATATATTTAGGATTTTTCTTTCTTCTTTCCCCTCCCCCTTTTTTGGGACAAGGTTTTGCTAAGTCACTAAGTTGCCCAGGCTGGGCTTGAGCTTACCATCTTCCTGCCTCAGCCTCCCAGAGCGCTGGGATTACAAATGTTCATCAACATTGGGTGATTCCAAGGGTGATACTGAAAGATGAGAATGGAGAGAAGACTCTAAGTATCTTAGGGTCCACAGCCTGTCGTAACTCTTCTGACTCAAAACTGCACTTTCACATTAATCTCCTACTTCTTTGTAATTCATTTCACAGAAGACTGTGTTTTGAGGAAAGGCTGTCATACTTTCAACCCATGTGACTAATGAGATCACGTTTGCACCTGTGTGGGGTCCTCAGATGTCTCTAGAATACCCTGAAGCCTTAGGTATGCAGGACATGATTGGCACTGGAAGAGTTAAATTGTAATGTGGCTTGAGACTCCGTAGTTCAAAGCCCTTGCTAATAACTCGGTATTATGAGCAGCATTTTCAAAGCAGGATTACACCACACTAGAAAGTGAATGAGGCAGAGGACTGGTGATGTCATCAAAGTAATCACCACTAATGAACATTTTCCCTGGGGATTGCCTGCTGCCCCACTGACAGGAACAAGGGATCTGCTTTCTGCAAATCTATTTGGATTATTTACAAGACATCCTGAAGGTTGTAAAAGCATAATGTAAAAAAACCGACAGATCAAAGTTTGAATGCAAAGCAGGGATGTCAGGAAGGGAAATACGCTCTCTCTCTCTTGCATAATGGACACTTTGACAAGCGCCTGAAGGCCAGCTTCCCTAGAGGGACAGGAATCACATATTTCAATGATTACACTTCCTCCCAAATAAAATAAAATAAAATAAAATAAAATAAAATAAAATAAAATAAAATAATAAAATTGAAAACAAGATTCTGCTTCCCCAAGGGAGCTGGGAGTAAGCTAGTCATGAACTGGGGGACTCGCTGCATGCCACACATCCTACCTCGGTGGGGCCTCCATCCACGGTGGTCCTAGAGCAGGCAGCTCCTAATCTGATGGCTGATGAGTGTGCAGACGCAGGCTTCTTCCCTTCCTCTCTCTCGAAGACCATGGCTTTGCCTTTGACCGACCATTAGCATCTTCCTCTGAAGGTGAGAGGCACAAAGAGAAAGACGTTGAGATTCTCCTTAGTCCTGGTGAAAGCAGAAAGAGAAGTTGCCTTCATGGCTGCAGAGGAAAAGAAAAATTCAGCATGGTCAAAGATGACTAAAATGTTGGTGGAACTGTGTGCATGGATTTACATCTAGGGACAAAGTCTTGGTTCCACAGGGCCAACTGACTACTGAGTCTTTTGGCCACAAATACCCTGGCTGTGTGCTGGACCCATGAGATATCTCAAACCCTTGCCTGGCCACTCAAGGCACCTGGAAGAAATGGGACCAATACACTGCAAACTTCGATCTGAAAGGTTTAGCCTCAGATCTTAGAGGCAAGGGCAGAGTCATAAACAGGAGAGAAAACATGCAGTGATGAACCATTAAGGTCAGAGACAATGTCATTGTCACGACCCTATAGTGTCCATGCTTGGAAAGACCCATACTTGGCTATGCTTTGCAGTCACCATAGTGAATTTCCTAATATTTGGATTTGTTATGCTTTGTGAGTGAAGTCATAGGCCACAGCAGAGCACGCTTGTGCACAGTTATACACAGTAAGCATGTCTGCTATTCTCTTCTAGGGGTTGAGGTGCCTTGTTAGCACAGAATTCCATGGAATTCCATTGCATGGGAACCAAGAGAGGCTCAAAGCGAGGACAGGCAGAAGAGTTTTCTTCCAAGTACATAGAAGCACAAGTGTGCACATCCCCAGAGGCCATGCTTCCCTTCAAACCAGAACTTGTTTTAAATGCAGGGGGTGGGGAAAGCAATGAGGACTGTTTTAGTTATTTCCCTCATCACTGGGACAAAATACCTGGCATCCACAATTTTAAAAAGGAGAGATTTATTTTCAATACATAGTTGGCTGAGTTCAAGGCAGGATGGCTTGGCGGAGGACAGCTGCTCAAAGCATGGTGAACAGGAAGCAGGGAGTCAAGGGAGGAGCTGGAAAGGGAGCAAGAGGCTTTCAGGATACGCCTCCCAGGACCTCCCCTTCCTAACGTACCTTACTTCCTAAAGAGTACAACAACTATAAATGCCTGAAATCCAATTACCTTCCAAAGGTCCACCTATGATCACATGAGACTTTAGATGTTATGGTTTATGTCTGGATGTCCCCCAAAGCCTCATACAGGCCTGGAGGCAGGCTTCTAGAGTTTGTGATTGATTCATAGTCCAATGCTGGGATTATGGGTGTGAGTGTTACACCCACCATAGGGCGGGTGTGGCCTACATACAATTTAAGGGACAGAAAGAATCTTCTGTCACTCTTCTCCCCCTTTTGGCTCTTGTTGCTTTTTCTGTCTTCTGCCACCATGAATTGTCCTCTGCCACACCACCCTGTTTTGCAACCAAATGATTATGGACTGAAACTTCCACAAACAGTGAGCTAAATAAATTTTTCCTTCCTTAGTTTTGAGCATTGGATATTT
The DNA here is from genome assembly GCA_004027295.1 of Dolichotis patagonum. Lineage (NCBI taxonomy): Eukaryota > Metazoa > Chordata > Mammalia > Rodentia > Caviidae > Dolichotis > Dolichotis patagonum. Next base: position 89,833 of record PVJX010002241.1, on the reverse strand, counting down.
TGTCTCAGCAATGAAAGAAAAGTAAGCAAAACAGGAGATACCTAGGAAAAACCCATACTAGTAAACATAATGGCATGCCAATAAACCAGAACAAAACCCTACTATGCCTCTTCCCAGCTATGTTACTCCCCTGAAGTAGTCAGTTGTACATAACTTGAGCATCCTCTATCTGAAACACTTGGGACCAGAAATCTATTTTCTCATATGTTTCAGATTTTGAAATATCTGCATATACGTAAGTAGGTATCTTGGGAATAGAACCCAAATGTAAGTTTAAAAAAATCATTTTTGTTCTGCAGATACCTAGTGCATAAAGATGAAAAGTAGTTGTATCTTTAATAATTTTGTATATGACAAAGTTTCATGGTGTCACCTCATATGCGGCATCATGGAGGCACTCAGATCATTTCAGATTTTGGAATGTTTATTTCAGATTTTTGGATTAGACATGTTCAGTGTATAAGATGGAGAGGGAAATGAAGTGGAAGGGAGAAGGAAGATAGGGCAAGGCACATTTCTCTCTTTTTCAGCTTCTTCCCTCCTGTTCAGAAGTCCAAATGTAGAGTGTTGGGAGAATACACATGAATCAAGAAGGGAAATAAAAAAAAAACAGAAACAGTGGAGTTATGCTTGTGCAGGTCTCCACAATGTGAGTAAGAATACACAGAAATAGGGCCTTAAGACTCTGAATGGTGCTAATGCAGTGGTCCCGTGTTTACATTTAAAACTTGCATTGCACAAGTGAAGGTCTCCTTTACTGGTATCAAGTGGAAAAAAAATTGGTGTAGAGGCACATGGGCTGAGACAAAAAGATTGCACATGCAAGACCAGCCTGGGCACTGAGCAACTTACTCAGACCCTGTCCTAAAATAAAAATAAGAAAAGGACTGAGGATGTAGCTCATTACAAAGGTCCTGGGTTGCATCCCCAGTAATACAAACAAATAGTCACTCACTAAATACAAGTGCAGACCCTACAGAAGAAAGAAAAACTTCATACTTAATTCATTTAATGGCACTTTTCTTGCTACTTGCTACTTTTGGAACCAAAGTCTCCATATTTTCCTTTCACAGTAGGGTCAGCAGGTCACGGCAGTGATTCTGGTAAGGAGCAAACCCAGCTGTGGGGTTTTGGATACCTGAGGCAGGTGAGTCAGAGAGACAGTAGAAGGCCACATCTATGGCTGGTTCAAATCAGACACGAGGATGGTCTTTTCTACACTCACGCATCGTAGTATCTGATATGCCAGTTAATTTTATTCTGTCACTTTTTGTGGATATTTTATTAAGTGTTTAAAAATATATTAAGTTAAATTGCAGAATGAGGAAGAATAGCAACCTAAATGCTCCAATATGGCACCTGTGTTTACTTCAAGCAGAGTTTGCTGTACTTTTCCCTCTAACCTCTGACTCCTAATTCCTGCCCCAAGCTCATCTCTGTGATGGTAAAGCCTGTTTGGGTCAACTTGATTGATTTAGGAGCCACCCATGAAATTGGTGGAACACAGATCTGGGTGTGTCTGCGTGGGTTATAGAGGTGTGATCCTGGGTACTGCCTCTCACAGGTCCCAAATCCCTGGGTCACAGACCAACACCTGTTGGTAGCTTGTTAGGAACCAGGCCACACAGCAGAAGGTAAGTTGCCAGAGAATGAGCACATCTTGCTCTTGTTTTCTGGCACTCCCCAGTGCTCCATCACGACCTGAGCTCCACCTCCTGTCACTGCAGAGAGGCATTAGATTCTCAGATGAGCACGAGCCCTACTGTGACCCCTCACAGGCAAGGAATCTAGGGTGGGCACTCTGTTGAGTCATCTCCAAACTACCCTCCCAATTCCTGTCCAAGGAATAGTTGTCTTCTATGAATTAGATTCCCGGGGTCGAAAAGGTTAGGGGCTGCTGCTTCTGGTACATCACCCCTTCCTCTCTGTTGGTGTACCATGCTCTCCTTCCTGGCTGCCATAAGCTGAGCTGCTTTGCTTCCCCATGCCCTTCCACCATGATATTCTTGCCTTGGAGCAGCTAACCTCACACTGAACCCCCTGAAACCATGAATCAAGTTAAACCTGTCTTTTTTACATTGTAAATGTTGATAGTATGTCCAGCCTTAAGAATGCTGACTTATACAGCCTCAGAGATATCTACTCCACGGCCACAGCCCACAGCTCACTCTTTCACACTTGAACAGCTGTGACTCAATTGCACACTGCCTTCTCTGGCACAGATAGGTGTCAGTGCTTTCTCTCTGCCTGGTGAATATTCTTTGAACAATTCCTCCCTTGTCTGCCATCCAGGAAAAACAGAGGTGACAGCTTTGTGATGAGGTTGCCCATGGCATGTTCCTGTGATATCCTCCCAGTAGCTAGGATATAACTGGCACAAGAATAAGTTCCTGTGTCATCCATTTTCCCAAATTGCTTCTGACTAAGAACATTCTGTGTGTATTGTTTTTCCCAAAATGGTAACTGATGAGTGGAATGGATGGAAAGAAAATTTATAAATTATTTAGTATAAGTCGGTGTCTGTGAAAGAAATCATATCAGTTTGGCTTCTCAGCAATGGAGAACAAAGGTATCCAGGGTATTCATCATGGAAAGTTGTAGGCTATGAGGGAAACTTAAAACTACGGTGGTAGAATTTGGGATGTTTCTTATTTCACCACAGGGCAGGATTCTGGAAAGTAGTGATCTAAACTTGATCAACATCTTGAACTTTTCAGCATTTGAAATTCTTGAAAGAGTAGTTCCCTGTTGAGTCAGCAGTACTCGTCAGCCAGACTAGAAGTGAGGACAGTTTGGCATGCTTGTCGATTTCAGAGTCCTGATCAATTTCCTGCACTGGGATGTTCTTCTTTTACTCAATGGGCTTATGAATACGCACCTTGATTTTAGCATCAAGATTTTAAAATACCAGAAAGGGGTGTCTGCCAAATCACCTTGAAAATTCTAATCTCTCTATCATGACGGAAAGTGCCTCGACTGGTAAAATTCCTGTCATGTCAAGTTCCGTGACAGGCATGTTAGATGTAGTGTTTATCTTTGTTTTCAACATGACTACCAGCAATTCGGAGTCATCTCTTCACTTGGGATGGGAAAACAGGTGCAGAAAGAAATTAGATCAACTAACGGTACAGTCAGTCCTGCCGGACCCCTACTACATAAAAATGTCCCTCCATCCTAGCTCTGCTGGACAGCCTTGTCATCTGTGTTCCCTGTGTGAGAATTTCCTACCCCCAGATCAGAGTCTTTTCATTGCCTCCAAAGTACAAAGTGATTGGGGTAAGTAAAGTTGCACCCCAGCTCACACAGAATATTTTGGTACAGTTGGACTCACTTGCACATTTGAGAAGGCATAAGAGGGACACAGAGGGATTTATAGGAGACTCACATTGGCCTCCTAAGCCGATGTGCACAGACCTTTCCTCCCAGTAGACATTGTCTGGTTGTCGTGTGCTGTGGCTGGTTACTTGAGCAATGCTGTGAGGTGACTTTACAGAGCTAGGTAGAAGATAGCATTTTAGACAAAGGTTGGGACTCATCTTCCATAGTTCCATCAAATAATCAGTAATAATATCATCCTAGGCTCAATCCATTGAACGATTTTATGGTGGGCAACAACCACATGGTCTTCTCAGTGAATTCTGGCCACACTGTCCAAGTCATCAGGCAAGTTAAGGAGAAGTTTCCCCCAGGAGTGGACAACAGCACCGTGTCACCTGCCCAGGGAGTATCAGCCTGCCACTCTCACACCCGGAATCTTTGTGTGACAGCTGAGGCAGTGAGCAGAGAGCCAGAAGGCTGGGTTTGATTTCAGGTGACCTTAGAGGTATCCGGAAGAAATACGGCCAGCAGGTCTGAATTGGGCAACCAAGAAGTGTTCTGGTTTGCCAGTGGAGTTAATTTGGGCTCAGAGACTGAAGAGTAAGCACACACGTGCACTCTGACCCAGTGCCAAAGTGGGGTGTGTGCCCCACTTCTTATGCAATTATCTTTGGTTCTCTCTGGTGTAGACCTGAGAAGCAGGTTAGCGGCTGTGGGACGCTGCAGTTGCAGCAGCCAGGCATCACGGGCCTGCGTTTCCAAAGTATCCTATAATATTACAAGGGGTGGAGGTAAAAATGCAGCTACTGCTCTCTGCTGTTCTGAAAGCTCACGTGCTGAAGTGATTTATTCTTGACCACAGGCATCATGCTCCGGCCCAAGAGGCTTGGTTTTGGGCATAGTCAGGACTGAGTTCAAATCTTATCTTTTCTTCCCAGAGAAGATCCTGGACTCAGTTTTCTCATCTATAGAGTGGGAGAGTGTGATATTAACCTCACTGGCTTGTGGTGCAAGATGAACAAGGTGGCATAGGTGAGCCGCTGAGTCCTGGGACATTTGCAGGAACTGTGATACTATTACCCACACAGGAGCTCTCAGAGCCACAGTCCAGTGTCATTCATGAATGCTCTCTTCAGCTCCACCATTCCACCCAGTGGGAAACGTCATCACTCACCCAGCGTACTGTCGTAGCCCTCCCTCCCTCAGCTCTTGCTTTAATACGTTTTTCTTATTCTCACAGAGGAACCATTCTGCAACCCACTAATGGATCCATCAGTCACCAGTTTAAACCCTTTGGAAACCCTACATTCTCTTCCACTGCCCACTGAAATTTGGCAGAGGTCCCTAGAAGAGAATTCAAGGTATGATGAGATCATCCTGTATTTCTAGCCTCTCCGAATAAATATTCATGCAGGCAACCTACTGCTTTCTATACAAGAAAGCATTTAAAGCCCTCTGGGGTCTGCTGGGGATAACTCTATCCACCTGAATCTCTCTACCTATTAATATTCCACTCGTAACTTACCCTACGGATGCTCATTTTGAGAGCTTCTGTCAGCCCTTCCAGATTGGCGGTCCTTTGCCTCCCAAAGCTTTCCTTACAAGCTTCCCTATCCGAGCTCCCAGTAAATTGGAACATTATATAATTATAGCCTGGATTGAGTAGCATTAATATCATACATGGTTTTGTCTGTTTCCTGTACTCGACTTGGAGCAGACATCTTGGCATTGTGGCCATCCGGTATGGTAGGTGGGAGAGACTGCATCATAGACGCCAGGTCAGCTTTTGCTGACAAGGAGGTCATTTTGAAACCATTTTTCCATGTTCTAAGGAATTAATAGTTTAATTTTCAGATTCCCTATTTACATAGACAAGAGATAGTTTTCCTGTGCACTGAGAATTATTCGGGGAATTTTTGCATTCTTCAGGGAATAACAGCTAAGAATCAGATGAGGGTTTTGTATTTCAGTAGCAGGGATAAGACTAGTCCTGCTGGAGATGGGAAGAATCTGGATTTCCTGCCTGCTTCTCCCTCAGGCAGAGCTGGAGCATGGCAGACGTGGAGGTGAGAGATCACAGCTCCCACAACGCCAGGACTTGGCCCCAATGCCAGTGGCCGGTAGATCTATTAGGACACAGTTTCCTTCAGGAGTTCATCACAGCCCTGCCTTTCCAAGAGGAACCCGGGTCTAGTGACTGACCAAGTTAGGCACCACAGCCCAGCCACCGCAGTCCAGAATCATTGTGATTCTGATGATTTTAGTTCCAGAGTTTTGTTTAAAGTGACCTGAGGTCTGTGCATGTAAGGAAGACCAGCTTTCTCCTTCCCCCAGTCCTGATCTTCAGGTCTTTCTTGCATGGGGAGTGACTATGAAAATACTATAATGAGCCCTCTGAAAATTAAAATTCATCTTAGTTCTTAAGCTCAGTGAATCTAAGCACAAGAGGAGATCAAATGTTTAAATTAAAAATTTATCACAGTAAAAGACACATGACCATTATTCATCGTCAAGATAGTCCCCTTGCTTTGCACACTCATCCCATTGTCCTTGCCCCTTTCCACAGCAGCTCTGGAGTCCTCTTTCCTGTGTGTCTTTATGAAGTGTGATCAGACCTGCAGTGAACACTGCTGCTGAGAGCCATTCAATGGAAAGGCAGGCTGGCAAAATTATGACGCTGTGTCCTCATCCACCACTCACGGAATCTGGCGCTGTGTGACTTCTACCTCTTTTCCAAGATGACCATGACAGAAACATTTTGAATCACTTCAGGACATTGAGGCCAGTGTGATGGTGCACTAGAGACAGTAGTGTCCTTCATGCCAGCCGGGCTAAGATGGGAGTTTGGAGCTGGGTTTCTCACTCTGCTTCCTGGCTGCCATGGGTTGAGCCACTGTCTCTCTTCCACCATGCTGCTTCTGTGTTGGCATCAGCTGATGACACATGGACTGAACCCTTAGTAACTATGGGCCAAAATAAACCTTTCTTCCTTTGCATGGTGGTGTTGAGTGTTTTGTCACAAGCACAAGGAAATAACTAGCATGAGAAGTAAGTTACAGAGTGATCCAGTCAGGAATGGGCAGGGCCTGGTGAGGGAGGAAAGAGAACTCTGCAAAGCACTCAAAGACCCAGGACCAGGGGCTGGAAGATACAGGGGAGCATATGTGGGACTGACCAAGGACTCTGCTAGTGTTTTAGTGATGTGGAAGCACACTCCTAAGACAAGGGATTCATCGATCAGCAAAGACTCTGATAGATACTGCACACTAGTTTTCAGGATATGCAAACTAGTTCCTAGAAGCCTGGGAAACGTGACACCCAGAGTAGGGAAGGATGAAGACTGGATTCACAGCATCTGCTGGTTGCAAATGGGATTTGAAAACCCCAGGAAGTAGAAAGGAAGAAGGAATAAGCAATGTACAGAAGAGCTATTGTTTTCTATGAGAAATCACAGTGGAAACAAGAGATGTCCTGGTGACAGAGGTACCAACAAGGCTTAGAGCTAGAATGTCTCCCTAAAACTTCTTGTGTTCAGACCTGGGGCTTTTGGAAGGTGATGGGGTCATGGGAATAATATACTTACCAATGGAGCCAACCACTGATGAGTTCACAGCTGAGTCCAGTACCACACTGTCTATCAGTGGTGTGTCTTTGTGAGAGTGGTAGATAATAGAAAACTCTGCAAAGCAACAAGCATGATAGAATCCCTACTGAGGCTCTGTGGCAGCATCTAATTACCAAAATCCAGGAAGACACAATGACTGTAAGGAGCAGGAAGATTACAGTGGCAGGCAAAAAGGTCTTTACCCACAGAGAGTAATAAGAGATCCTCAGGGGAACAGTGATCCCGGGCTCAAAATATACAAAAAATAAGAGCGATGATACTCAACTTGCATCACTAGAACAAATCAAGGCTGGCTGACCCGGTGGGATAGAACAGTTGCCTCCACTCACACATTATAATTTTCCTGCACAGCTTTGGGACCTGAACTGTGTCCTACTGACAACCCAATACACAAAGAGGAGGAAGAATAAAGAAGCCAGCAGCTCTGTGGTGAACTGCACGAGGGGTCCTGGTGGTGTTTCCCTGGTGCTTCTTCAAAGGGATCAATGGGTATTTCCTTGGGGAAATTTACAGAGGAAGATTCAAGAGGAAAAATATGAGTTGACACTGATACCAGAAACCCAGTCATCATGGCCCCAGTGTGAGAGTGGGACCAAGGAAATAGTTGGAACCATGCCAGTGTCCAACTAATTATGGAAGCAAACACTTGTTCCCTTTTCCAGACTCTTCTCATACTGTTCTCCTTACCAAGCCAAGATAATAAATCAAAAGCCATATCACATGTCAGGAGTATTTTAAAGTGAGTTTCATTGATAAGTGTCTGATTGATGATGGAACGTTGTTACTTATCAAATCTCTGTTGAATCCATCAGTCTGGCCCCTTCAGAAAAACTTGAACTTCAGAATAACTTGCATGATGAGCTTGGAAGAGGACAGTGTACTCCAGCAAACCCTACCAGGTTCAACAGCGCTCACAGCTGAGGTTCTGCTCCAGACGGGATATCTTTGACAGAGCAGGTTACCATGGCTTCAGTATAGGCGTTGGGGCAGTGAATCGTGGTCACTCCTTCCTAGGCCTATCAGGAAGGAAGAGCAAAGAGAGCTCGCATTTACAGTGAATGGACAACACTAAGTGTCTGTCATTGCAACCCAGGGCAGGGTTCATTCACCTCCCTCCTGTTCCATCAATAATTCAGTCTGATGAGGCCCTGGGCTGACTGACATGTGGCAGAACATTGCATTGATCCTCTGCACCGCAACGTCACCGGGCTAACTGGGTCAGAGGAGTGAAGAGGGATGACCTTGTTGAAGACCTAGGATGAAGACTGTGCTGTATGTGCACCTACCCCGGGAGGCAGACATGCGTTATTAAAGGGAAATTTAGAGAAAATACAGAGAAAGGTTGTAAGGATAATGAGTCAAGAAGAGTACACAGATGACATGGAAAGGCATAGGAAAGAGAGGTAAATTCTCTTTTTCAAGGGCCTAATTTTTATCAAAAATGCGATTTGGTGGAAGGTTCTCATCCTCACCCTGAGAGGTGTCACTGGGTATCAGCTCCTTTAGTACTAATGCTGCCTTCTTGATCAATCATTTGCTAAATTTCCTTCGGATCATTCTACCAAAAACCGTTGCTTTCCTTGAGAAAAACGCTTGTTTGCAGCTTTCCTTGGGAGCGCGGTGACTCCCACGCTCATCAGTATTCTCTCTTTTGTTCCGAATGCCAGGGGCTGCAGAGGTTGCCTGGAATTGCATTTCCATCACGCGCGCAGGGCCTTGACACTCATCTTGCGTACTGACTTCCCCCGGATTCATTACGTTTTCTGACCTTCATTTTTCCTTTCTTCATAATGTCTTCATTTAAAATCCCTTACAATGGCTATATTTCTTCAGATTTCCTGCCATTGTTTTGTTTTGAGATGAAGCAAGGTTGAAAAAAACATATAAATAAATGTAACTCTTGCCCATTAATAAATCTGGGATGCGCACTTTGTGATTGCTTTGCCTGGTTGTCCCTTCCTGTTGCCATGGCTTCCCACTGGAGGAAAAATTTGCAAACATCATGCAAATGTATTATTTGTAATAAAACTGAGTAATGAGCATTAAAAGCCAATTATTTCTATACGTCTGCTGGCAGTGGCTGGCAATAATTGTGCATCATTCAGATTTGTGGCTATGTGTTCACCTTAGTAAGATTTTAATCACTCATTAATTTATGGATTGCTATATGCATCATGGTGCCTGCATTCTCCAGGCTGCCTGTGACGTATAAATCAGCGAGCTAGAGAACTCAGACGTGTGACAACACAGGCTCCCTTTCCAAATTTGTGTCTTTGAGCCAATGCCTACTAGAGAATCATAGATGGGATCAGACAAAACCCTTATAAAACACATTTTTATGTGCTCTGTTGATGAATCATTGTATCATTTCCTCACCAGCACATACCATGTATTTTTATGTGACTTTTCATATGTCCACCCGTTACTTCTTGGGAACCCCACTTCTCTGGAGCCAGGGAGCAGACGGAAAGAGCATGTGTACACGTTTAGGTAGAAGTGGGTTTGGAGCCTCTTGCCAATCCTTACTGGTTGCAAAGTCTAAGACATATTATTTAGTATCTGTAAGCTCAGACCTACAAAAACATGTTTTTAACAGTAAGGGGGTAATAGTATTAGGAGTGAGAATTTTGATAAATGACAGGTGTGATAATTAACTTGGTGTCTACTTGAATAAGAACCACGTGGCTGATTGGTTTAGTGGGTGCTGGGTGTGTTGGGTGATTGATGTACTGTAGAGGAAAGACTCACCCTGGGGCAGTTGCACCAACCAATAGGATTGAAACCTGGGTGGAGTAAAAAGGGGAAGAAGAAGGAAGTCACGCTTGTGCTTCTTCAAGGGAGCCCCAGCCTTCACCATCGTTTTGGACATCTGGCTCCATCCTTCAGAGCAGACACTTCCCCTTCCAAACAGGAACTCACACAGGGCTCTGCAGTGAGCTCCAGGTCTTTGACTTTTGCCGGGATCCTTGGCACACCAACATGCAGATGGCCCTTTTGCACCCTTCCGTACTGACTTTGCAGCTCACTGTTGTAAGCCTACCTTGGAAATCCCTTATGTATTGTAGAGATGCACATATATAAATTCTGCTCCTCTAGTGAACCCTCACTGGCACAGCAGAACAGCCTCAGAGGGCACTGGCCTTAGCTTAACAGGCATGAGCTTGGGGGAATGGTCAGTAACGGGATCCTCCTGTGTCCCTGGAGCAGAGCATCCTAAGACAGAGGTGAGGACTGCTGCCCACCTCCATTCTGTGACTCTGTGCTCCTCTCTCAAAGAGGCACATCTGTGTGGCTGCACAATAAGGCTGCGAAGAAATATTTTACACACTCGGGGTTGAACCCAAGGCCTTCACACTGAGCTAGAGCTCTAACTCTTTTCAATGTTTTAAAGGTTTTGCTGAATTACTAAATTGCCTCAGCCTCTCTGAGTGCTAAGACAGGCATGAAGCGTCACACCTGGCTAAGAAAAATTTCTTGGCCCGTGTGTACAGAACCTCTGCAGGGGAATATGGCTGTCCTCTCTCCAGGTCCTGGGAGGCAGGAAGTAGAGGCAGCATGCTTGGGGCAGCATAAGTTTCCATGCCCCACCCCTGGGAGAGCAAGAATGTGGGCTGTTTCAAACATGCAGAGGGAGGGTGCGAGAGCAAAGCTTTCCTGGGGGAGAACCACGGGAGTGGGAGAGAGGAAAACATCTTGCCGTGCGGTGAAGCAGCACAGGATAAAGGTGCACCACGCACGGGCCCTGTGGTTCCCAGCACAGGATGGGGCAGGAGGAGGTTAGGTGGTGCAGTGGCCAAGGGGACCCTGAAAGAGATCAGCGTGACTGCACTCTGTGCCCAATGCAAGCGGCAGCCACCCACACCTCTTAAGTCATGTAAGGAACAGAACAGGACAACAACAATGACACTGTACCAGGGCAGGGCTCGGAAGTAAAGATCCGGGGCAAAGCATAGATTTGGAAACAGTTCAATTTGTCCATTAGAGAAAAGCAATTTAAAACCACACTGAGGTTCCATCTTCCCCAGAAAGAACAGCTGTCTTTCAGAAATCAAATATAACAAACACCGGAGATGCCGTGAGGAGAAAGGAGGAGTGTGGACGGGTACAAGCACCATGGAAGTCAGTGTGGTGAGCCCTAAAGAAACTAAAACTAGAATTTCCTTGCTAGCCAGGTATTTCTCTTTTAGGTATCTTCCCAAGAGCTAAAGATCATATTATAGTGATCAATGCGCACTTGCGTTTATAGCAGCACAGCTCATCCTAGCTACGTCCTGGAGCAGCCTGCATGTCCATCAGAAGCTGAAGGGATAAAGAAAATGTGGTATTAACACACCGTGGAGTACTACTATGCCACGAAGGGTTTGAGTAATTTTAGAAAAATGGAGGCATCTTGAGACTGCTGTTAAGAGAAATAAACCAGACACGCGTCCTTAAATATTGCACGGCTGCTCTTAGAGAGAAGCCCAAATTATAAATGAAGAGCAAAATATAAGGTAGAGTGTAGGAAGGAGGGAGATAGGTTTTTTTCAGAAGGGAAGGGATCAAGAAATGGAGGGAGGAGGAGAGAGAGGTGAGTGATAGGGTGGGAAAAGGAAATGAAATGGGTTTTACACTTACACTGATCCCACACAAGGTATATAAACACTGTGTGCTGTGAACGTGTATTAATAAAAAAGAAAAGAAAAAATAACACAGGTCTGGTCTGTATTCCCAGTATATGAGGAAACACGGGTGACATAAAAGGAGATGGAATTTGCATTGATCCAGATGTAGATAAGGCTTTACAGGGCTGGTAGGGTTAGGTGCAGAAATGCAGTGAAACTAGAATACAGTACCTAGAATTCAAATCTACCTGGGAGGCAGCAGAAGACCGTATGGATCCTTATTGTATTCATGATATACAACAAGATTCAATTCTAGTTTTTATATTGCCCATGAGCTAAGAATGATGTTTACAGTTTTAAATGGTTGGGGGGGTAAGTCAATGAAGAATAAAATTTTATAGCATGGAAAACATCAGAAATTTGAATTTTGATGTCACATATGAAGTTTTATTAGAACAACATCACCTCTCCACCTTTAATCACATGGGATCTGTGGCAGAGCATGTGACACAGACTGCAAGGTCCACAGAGTCTACAGTGTTTGCTAAGGGTTTCCAGAGGAGGTGTGCAAACTTCTGATGTGGAGATTGATAAGCCTGTGTCCAATCCTCACAAGGTCCTTCCTTCCTTCCTCCTTCCCTTCTTTCTTTCCTTCCTTCCTTCCTTCCTTCCTTCCTTCCTTCCTTCCTTCCTTCCTTCCTTTTTTCCTTCTTTCCTTCCTCCATTCTCTCCCCTCCTCCTTCCTTCTTTTCCTCCCTCCCTATCTCTCTTTCTTATTTTATTTCTCTCTTCTTCCTTCTTAATGTCAGCTTCTTTGTTACTTACCTGAAAATTAATCCAGTTCATTTTTTTTCATTCCACTTAGGTTACTTTTTCCTGCCCGTTATATCTGTTTGGCTCTCTTAAGTTACTGGCAGCATGAATGTAGTTCTACATAATACCCACATACCAAATCTTCAGAAAGTGACCCTTCTCTGCTCTCAGCTCTACCCCGTTCCTTTCTCCTCAGCCTTTCCATTCCTTTCTCACCAGTCTTGGATGATAAACAATGTGAGTAATTTCCACTTTATTCTTTCTTTGTGTTTTAATAAAACATTTATATACATGCATTTTTCCTTATTTCCTCTTCTGTTATGTAATGGGTGCTGTACTACACATGCTCTTTGCTCTGTTTCTCTTGTAGCCCACCTGTATCCTGGAAATCACAGACTATCCATCCAGACCTCGGGTTCATTCGGGAAGCTGTACAGTGCCCTTGTATGGCTCTGTTGTAGTTTAGTTGACCACAGTTGTGTATGTTACATGTGAGCGCAATAGGCTGATTCCAAGATCTTGAAATTCTTCACAGTGCTGCTGTGAATAACCCTTTGCATTTGCCATTTTTTACTGCTAAAAGTACTGTTTTCACTTTTTGCAGAAGAAAACATACACTCAGAGCTGGAAGTGTCACAGTAGAGTGCTTGCCCTAAGTTTGATCTCTAGTACCATTAAAAAAATAAATTAATAAAAACTAAGCTCAAAGAAGTTAAATTCTTGACTAAGAGTACAACTCTGAAGTGTATAGAACCAGAAAATAAAAGAGGGATGCTTCCCTAACACCAGCTCAGTGATTTCACCGTTAGACAAAGCCATGATTTAGGCACCAAGTGAGTTCAGAAAGATTGGCTGTCAATGTAGAATTCATTCATTCAACAAACATTTGCTGAGGTCCTAGTCTAGACTGAACATGGTTCTCAAACCAATGAGCTTCAATCTCATCGAATATATATTTTAAATGGAGATAAGATCAAACAATATATGGAACCAAGTAGATAGAGTAGCGTAGACTGTTTTTAGTACAGGGGAAAATTTAAGTAGAGAATGAGGAGCAGAGGTTACAATTTTAAATTTGAATGTGAAAGTTGAGTAAAGTCCTGCAATTGGATTAATGTGACTATCTTGGGGAAAGATAATCAGGGAAATAGCCAGGCCACCCAAACAGCGCCATCCTGACCAGGAGGAAGTGTAGCCAGGTGTGGTGGTTCATGGCTGTAATCTCAGCACTCTGGGAGGCTGAGGCAGGAAGATTACAAGTTCAAGCAGAGGTGGAACTTACAAACTGGGCAATTTAGAAACTACTGAAGCCTTACTTCAAAATAAAAAAGGAGTAGGGAGGCAACTCATTGAGAAGGCCCTGGATTCAATTTCTACCACAAGGAAGGAATAAAGAAAGAAAGGAAGGCAGAAAAGAAGGAAGGAAGGAAGGAAGGAAAGAAGGAAGGAAGGAAAGAAGGAAGGAAGGAAGGAAAGAAAGCAGAAAAGAAGGAAGGAAGAAAGAAAGGAAGGAAAGAAGGAAGGAAGGAAGGAAAGAAGGAAGGAAGGAAGGAAAGAAGGAAGGAAGGAAGGAAAGAAAGCAGAAAAGAAGGAAGGAAGGAAGGAAGGAAGGAAGGAAGGAAGGAAGAAAGGAAAACAAATTAGTTGTATTATACCCAATTCTGCCTCAAATCCATTACAGAGGACTCACTCCCAATATTTCAATTTTAAAATCAGAATAGCGTTTGGATAACAGACATTAGCATGCAGTAACCTCAGTAAATATTAGTATTGGATCCCACAAAGCTCACTTAATGGAATTATTAACAAAGAAGGGAAAGATATGTAATTTAGGCATAGCTATTCCTGGGCTAGGAGCTCAACCACCCCGCCCCCCTGCAGGTTGTCACAAACAAGACTTTAAAAATCCCAGTAGGGCAGCAAAGGAGGAAGAGATTTATGCTGGGAAGAACAGGATGAGAGAATGCGAGGTGGCTTGGAAACACATTCCCAGAGACCACATCCATGGATTGGGAGAGACCTGGCTATCGTGCAGCTGGGCTGCCCGAAAGATGAGGCTGGGGCTCCAGGAGAAAACCCTGCCCAAGAGGAAGGCGTGAGGTGGAGGGGATGTGACAAGTTTGAACAACTGAGAGAGGAGAGCACCCAGCTTCTATAAATGTTCTCATTCGCCACCCATAGCTGACTTGAAACTGACGTGTTTCAAGGTTTGGTCGTATTCGTATTTGCACGGATATCCTGTGAGATGTACATCCATGTCTTGGACACCCCTCTTGGGAAGAAGGGGCCCCAGCTCTTGTGCACTGGTCCATCGGAGGTCAGCATCCCTGCCCTCAATGGCAGTGGACGGTCTTCTCGCCCAAATGAGCCAATCTTGGGGGTCACAGACCCTCAGCATAGTGTAGAGTATCTGACATGCGCCGGACCGAGGAATTCATGGTGCAAATTAAACGCCTCTCCTGGGCCATCCATTCGCCTCTAGTAGAACAACGTGGCTTGGCCCCCTTCTCCCCCTTGTCCTCTGAACCCAGACATTCCGAGAGTCTGTCACCTGGAGCCCTGCGTCCTGCACTCTCCTCTGAGAAGCCCAGAGGTGCAAGCAGGCCGTCCGTGGGGCTGAATGGCCCCTTTGTGGCCGGCCCGCTCCCTCCCCCGTCCGGGCCCAGGGTTCCTGTGCGGAGGGGAGCAGCGCGGCTTTATGGCACATTTTGCTAATGTGCGAATCAAAGGCCCGGCGGGTGTTAACAGCAGCCGCTGCAGATAGCCGGATCCCAGGGCTCCGCGCTGCTTGGCGCTGGTGTGACTGGCTCTCCTGGCACCCGTAACGCTTCGTTTCCTTTCACCTTTTGGCTGGAAGGAACTCGGCGAGCTGAGGCGAAGTTTCCTAGGGATTAGGATGTAAACCCGATCTTCCTGTGCCGGGATCCGGGGCTGGAAAGAAAGGGCCGCTGCTCAGCTCGCAGGAGCCAGGGCTGTGTGTGCTGGAGACGCGGTGGGCGGGGAGGCAGCTTCCCAGGGACAGGACTGCGGTGGAGGGATCGAGGCGGCTCTGCCAGCCCGGTTCATTAACGCCGCAGTGGCCTGGAGCTCCTGCGCCCCAGGGAAGCAGAAGGCTTTCTCTGCCCTGCTCATAAAATCCCCGCCTGAAAGAGCTCCGCCCGGCTGGCCCAGTTCTCACCTCCAGAGCAAACCCACGGGGGTCCCTGCGAAAACAGGTGACATCACCAGCAGTCAGGGGACCCTTTCTTCCCCAGGACTTCCACCCACAGCGCGTCTCCTCTAACTCCCAGCTTGCAGAGAAGTGGGTGTTGAGGGTGACACTGGCCAGGTGGGGACCTGAAGGGGAGGCAGAGCAGGGCCCTCAGGGCTATAAAACCTGCCAGCTTGGCTGGACCCGGTTCAGGGTCGTCCCAGGACAAGCTCTCTGTAGAGCAGGAAGGGCAAGTATTGTCAAGCTTGGCGTGGTGACCTCCACCTACCACTCCAGCACGCCTGGAGGTTGAGCAGAAGGATTGCAAATTTAAGCCCAGCCCAGGGAACTTAGCAAGTTAGCGAGACCCTATCTCAAAGTGAAAAATAGAAAGGGTCGGGGATGTAGCTCAGTATAAAGGCCTTGGGTTTGATCCACGGTGTGAAGAAAAAGCATAAAGGTTTTGAGTGAGTCATCCCTGTTCAGTTTGCTAATGCACCAATGGCCTTACGGAGCATTTCCAAAGCTCCGTTAACTTGTCCGCTAACTGACAATAATTATGTTCTCGTGAGATTTCTGGAAGACATAGATCCCCTAAAACAAGCAAAGCACCTACAGGTCCTGAGCAAATATATGCCTACTTCCTCTTTTTAATTCTTTCTTTCTCTTCCCTTCCTTCTTTTCTTTGTTTTATTCTTTGTTCTTTTTCCTTCTTTTTCCAATACTGGATGTTAAACCAGGCGCCTCATGCTTATCTTCATCCCCAGCCATTTTTATTTTCTGTTTTCATTTTAAATCAGAGTCTCACTAAGTCATTAAGCTGCCCAGGCTGTGTTTGAACTTGAAATTCTCCTGCCTCAGCCTTCTGGAGCACTGGAATGAGAGGCTTGTGCCACTACACCTGACTCTTTTCCTTCTGCCAACCTCCCTCTGGCTGTCAGTCCAGTGCTTCATGTCGGAGCCTGCCCCTGTCATAGAATAGGACCTCAGACATCTATAAACTTGCTGGGTGTTACTTTTCTTCTATATGCAAATGCAAGCCGGAGCTCAGACCTCTGGGAGCTCCCTTCACTGAAGAGACAGACCCTGGCTCTTGCCTGCTTCTGTCTCTGCTCTTGGAACAGAACGCATTCAGGGCTTAACACTCCCTAGACCTTTATAGCGCTAAAGCTACAGTGTTGGAGGTACTGGCTTAGCGTGAAGCAGACATGTAGATTTGGGGTGCAAGAACAACACTAATTGTGTAAAATTTAGACTCTGAAATCAGAAAATGGAGGAGGGCCAGGACTTCTTCACAGCTAACTGCTAAAATTTTGCCAATTTTTTTTTCTGATGAGCCGAACTCCAAGAGCACTCACACAGTTCCCTCTTGCATTTGCATTTTGTTTCAGTTCAGACAGAGTAGAATTTTAACACCCTTCTGATTCAGTCGCTTATTCATTCACTTCTTGTTTTGTCTGACTAACTAATATTGAGAAATCCTCCAGCGCTGGGAGCTTTGTGGGGTCTGGAGGATGTGTGCAGAGCCAGCTGCACAGTTCAGGTTCAGTGCAAGCGTAGGAGCTCTGACTCGGGCACTGTCTAGAATTTCAAGTGGTGACTAAAGATCAAGCCATGCAGGGCTCTTCTGGGTGACAGGACTTGGTGTAGTGCTACAGAGAACAATTGTTTGAGGCTTCAGGCCTGGGCACCACCGGTAGGTCCTCTAAAATACACATTCAAAGCTGATCCAAGGGGGCTTCCTGAAGGCCCGAGAGTGTCCCTGAACTCCCACCCAGTCACTCCTGACCTCCTTTAATGCAGGCCTGCTTCAGATGCCACTTCCGGCCCAGAGTGCAAGGATTTATAAAGGCAGACATGTGTGTTTTACTTTTACACTTGAGCAGAGCAGATGCTCTTCCAGCAAGAAGGCAGTTAGTAAGAGGTTAAGTAAATAGGAGTTGTAGTAAAGAAATACAGAGAATGTCTAAATTTTTAAAATTTATTTCACTAAAAACCCACATTGCCATGAATCCCTCTCAAAATCTTTCCCCCTCTGTGCACACACTCATCCCACTGTCCTTGCTGCTTTCTGCAGCAGCTCTGGAGTCCTCTTTCCTGAGGGTCTTCAGTTGTGCTTTCCTGGTTGTCTCCATGTCCTGAATGGATTTAAAACATTTTCCTTTCCTAGTCATTTTGACCTTGGGGAAGAGTGGGGAGTTGCATGGTACCAGATCTGGTGACCAAGGTGGATGAGGACTCAGTGTTTTGTGAGCTGCCTTTCTGTTGGGTGGCACTCAGCAGCAGTAGTCACTGTGTCTTTCATCACACATTATAAACACTGTCAAAAAAGACTTCCCGAGTTGCTGCAGAAAGTGGCAAGAAAGATGGAATGAGTGTGTTGGAAGCTAGGAGGTAGTATTTTGAGGAGGATTCACAGCAATGTGTCTTCTGTGCCTTTTTAAAAATTTAAATTGCAGTGTGTATGTTGATTACTCCTTGTACTCGGTCTGGTTGAAGTACTTCCATGCTGGAGACAGGTAATACAATACACAGTATAAAGTCCAGGGTGGTGATGTATCTGGTAGAGAAGTTTCCTGTGTGTATAAGTTTCCTCTATAATGGCTACAGAGTCTAAAAAAAGTGTAATAGCCCAATCTTAATTTTCTTCAGTCATGACAGGTAAACTTAACTGTCAATTTTATTGGCATGGTTCCATTGGCTTGGAAACCACTGACAGGATTAGAAAGTACACTTGTGTGTCTGGGTGGTCATGAGGGGTCACCTTGGGGTCTATATCTGGTCCCTCCCCTCCTCTCTGGCGCTGTCCCCTGCTCTGCTTCCTGGCCACCGTGAACTGAGTAGCTTTGCTCCTCCATGCCCTTCCACCATGATGCTCCTGCCTTGGAGCAGCCAACCAGGGACTGAATCCCCTAAATCCATAAACTCAATAATCACCTTCAAGTTGGGGGTGTTGGGTAATTTGTTGCAACAATGGGGAAGCTGAGCAATATATCTATTGATATCAAAAGCACAGGAGTTTTTAGGCTCTGCCTTGGCTGGCTACATCATGACATAAAGATGCATGGATGCTCTAGGAGTATAGCAGACGGAGATACCAAGCATAGAGCCCCTTCCTCACACTGCATTCAACCCACAGCAGGAGGAACCCCTGTCACTCTGGGAGACACAGGCTGTCACTGTAAGCAGGTTTTCTACTAGTAGTAGTCAATCCCTGACATCAACAAGAGGGATCCAGCATTTGGTCTCTAAAATGACGGAAGGGAAGTGGTCCTTTCTTTTCCATGAAGAGCATCATATATAGAAGTGGTCGACAAGCTCAGGGTCCAAGCCAGCTCCATGTGTATGTAATATTAAGTTTCTCAACATCTCTGATGTGCATGAAGCCCCAGTCACTAGAGCATGGATCTGTAATTCTTGGAGGTCAGCATGTCTCTCTCTGTCATTTTTGTGAAGAAACTATAGCTCTGAGCAATCAAATGTCCCTCCCAAGTGGTCACTCAACATGAGATGTTCATGCACGTGGCTGGGGCACCTGCATCTCCTTCAGTGAAATGGAAAACAAACCTCTCTCTGATGTCAAGGGCTGTTGAAAGTCATTTGTGGAGTGGACATAAAACCATGAAATCTGAGAAGCACTGCAATCCAAATGAGGGACCCATAGCTCCAGCAAATATAAATACAAACCCATATCTTATTTTTAAAAAGCATTAGGGAAAAAGAGCCATGTATGTTTTATTTTGTGTTTTTTTATCCAGTTTTAAGGCAATTATTTTTGTTTTTATGATTTGAGCATAGCAATTGCACATGCAACTAGGAAGAAGAATTTTTAGGGCAGGGCAGGGAGTCAAGTAAAGAGGTCGGGAAGGGAAAGGGCAGTGAAGAGCCTAAAGGTCAGCAAATATGTTATGTGCATGCATCAGTTTCCCAAAACAAACTCTACTGTTCTGGGTTGTAAACATACATCAAAAAAGGAAAATAAAGTACATATGCTTATTGTGGAAAATATAGGTAATAGAGAAAAAAATAACAGGAAATACTTGTAATCCCAAACCCTAGTGAGAAATATTTATGTCTTCTGTTTTCTATGTGTGCATCTCTAAAATGTATTGTTGAGAAAATATTAGATAACACACACACACATTCACATAATATTTGTACTTTTCTCTTAAAATTTGTCATTCCTTTAACTGTTCATTGTAAGTGAATTGTGAATGTTTCTAACAAATGCTAGATCCTGGGAGAATCAGAGAATAAAGGCTAGCACAGCGGGGCAATTTAAGAACTTAGCAAGAAACTGTGTCAAAATTAATAATAGTAATAATAATAATAATAATAGGGATATAGCTTAGTGCAAAGGTCTTAGGTCCAATCTCCAGCAATGGAAACAAGAAAACAACAATAACAAAAAACCCCCAAAAATATATTCAAGCAGAAAAGTCCATTACAAGAATAGTCATAGACAAATTTATGGGAGTGTTGGAAGGGTTTGCCAAGGAGCGACATGTGGAATTAAGCTAGGAGTTATTAGGAGGAATAAAAAGACAGTGGCGGGAACAGCCTTGCATGGGGCAGAAGAGATCACAGTGCACTGTAGGCACAAGAAACCAGAAATGAGATCCCTATGATCTGAGCTAACGCAATGGTGAACTGAGAGAGAATGGATTTTCCCTCCTTATTTAAACTTTAAATAAAGCACCGTTTTGAGGATCTGAGGTACATCTTAACTGGAAACTTGAAACCACAAGGAAGTAGGTAGTAGATAATCTTTCTACCAGGCTTAAAACTGGGAGGCTTTCTGCCCATGAAGAGAAAAGGTTTGACCCAAATTTCTTTTCTTTTTTCTTTCCTTCAAGCTGCCCTTTCCTCCTCTTTCTTCTGTTTTTTAAGTACTGGGGCTTCAACCTCAGGCCTTTGGACTAAATTACATCTCTAACTTTTAGTTTTTGAGACAGGATCTGACTAACTCACCGAGTTTCCCAGGCTGGGTTGAAAGTTATGATCCTCCTGTCCCAGCTTCCCAGAATACATGGGCTGCCATGTTCACCCGAGTTGACCTAGTTTTTAAAAAAGATTGCATTATTCCTGCCTTCATCCATCTGCCTCATAGAGGTCAGAAAATTTTGCCTTAAACTGTTGTGATGGGTGATAAATATCTTATGTTCTTTGATTTGTTTGCACGTCTTTGGCTTTCCTTGATCTTCCTCAGATCCCTCTGAATCTCAGTGTAAATGATATCTTATTTTCTCATTGTGGTTTGTGTCTTAAATATCTTTCAAAGATCCCTATCCTAAAGGTTTGGTTCCCAATCTGGGCCACCATTGAAGGAGTATTTGGAACTTTTGGTAGATGGAGCCTAGCGGAAAGACGTTAGGTCACCGGGAGTGTGGCTTGGAAAGGGATTTTGGGATCCTGCACCCTCTTTTCTACTCCATCTTTGCTGGTGGCTTCTGTGAACTGATTTCCTTTGCCAAGTGCTTCTGGAATGATACTTTATCTTGCCAGAACTCTAAGAACAGTGTACTACCCAAGCAACCATGAACTGAACCCTCTGAAATTTGGAGGGAGAATAAATCTTTTTTCCTCATAAGTTGATTTTATTGGGTATTTTGTCACAGACATGGAAAGCTGATTCATACATCACCTTTTGTTACCATCCAGCATTTGAATCCCTGAAGGGAATGCCAGCCCGTGCTTGTCCTTAGAAGATTCTAACTCATGTTCCCAAGGGAAGACAAGCTAGATTGGAGAACATTGGTGTCAGGTAGAGGGCACAATGACTATCCCTGTTCTGAGCAGGGGAATCTGGAGACTCACTCAACCTTTCAGAGCCTCAGTTTCCTACATGGTGCAAGAGCACAGATGAACGTGAAGATTAACATAAAATGGGTGTCTAAGTTATTTTCCCATCATTGGGACACAATACCCAATACCCACAATTTAACGGAAAAGAGTTTTATTAAGGCTCACAGTTTTTACACCATTCCTGGCATAGTCACCAGGTCCAAGGTAGAATTAGCATGGTGGAAGGCTCTGGCAGAGGACAGCTGCTCAGGTCATGGTGGCCAGGAAGCAGAGGGAAAGGAGGCACTGGAGGGGAGATTTATCATCCAAAAATATTGCCTCCAGTAACCACCTCTTCCCACCCCCCCCACATCCTGCAGCACAGTCAGCCATGAACACATCCATGGTGGGACATTTAAATGGACACAGCGCCCCTGATCCAGCCACCTTCTAAATGCTCCACTTTTGAATACATGAGAGCCTGAGATTTTCTAAACCCAAACCATACTATGGGGCAAGGGTGGGAGCACTGCTCAGTGCTGGAGAAGTGCTAAGAAGAAGGGGTTGTTAGATGGTCCTCCTAGACCTGCTGTCTGCAGTGCATGGGGCCTCGCGAAGGGGGTCAAGGCCCCCGCCATGCATTTCCTGAGTGGACCGGCTCTCATGCATGCTCGGTTAGGCAGCTCCTTTTTTGTGGCTGTTCCTTCAGTGGATACCGGGTTTGTGCATCAAAAAATCCGTTTTAATTCGTGTTGCTTCCTGAATGTGATTTCCCTGTATAAAACGAATCTCTAAGAAATGATTAATTAAAACCCCATAATATTTGATTTTCTGAAGATATTTTTTATTCAACTAGGAAACTGAAAAAGTTGCTGCTGTGTTTTGTTAGATCATGGGACATTTGAATTCCTGTCATTTTTTAAAATTCAGGTCTCTCCTCATAGACCGTTTTCCCACCTGTAAGGCTCTCGAAACTTCCTCAACTCTGAGGAGAGGCAAAGAAGGAAAGTGAGGAATCTAACTTACATTCTAGGCTTGCTAAATGGCCAGTGCTCTTTCACGTAAAGTTCCCCAACTTGAGACAGACGCTATTGTTATTGTTCCCATTCCACAGAAAGAGAACGTGAGGTTTAGACTTTTACAGTAAGGAGGAGGTGACTTGGCTCGGAAATATTAGAATTGTGGCTGGAATGCAAGAGTACTTGGTTCCACGGTGTCTGTCTCAACTCACTTGAATGCAATGATCAAGGTACCCTTGACTTCAGTTCTGCTAAACTACGGAGGCTCAAACCTGAGCAAAGACCATGAGTGGGCCAAGCTGCCTGAGGTTCGAGTCTTAAAACTGAGAGACAGAGGTGAGTGGCATGGACTTATAGGTGGATATGTTATCTTCCAGGAAAACCTGTGTAGGCAGTAGGGGCTCTGGAGAGGAGGCAATCTTGCTCTCTGGAAATGATGTTGGCCTGGGAAGGGACGGATTCTAAAGCTCTGTCAACTCAATTCCCTGACCAAGGAACTCGCAATAGCTTCATAGACCCTATGGCCAAATTGAGAGGTTTGTTTTCTTACTGTGGTGCTGGTGATGGAATCCAGGACCAAGTGTATGCAACACATGTGCTCTGTCACTGAGCTACACCTCTACCCCCAAACTCAACATTTTCAATGACCCTCACTATCCTACTTCCTCATTGGTGATATGCAATACTTGGCCACCAACACTTAAAGGAGGCGAGATTTATTTTGGTTCACATTTTCAGTCTATGCTAGGCTGCTCCAAGGTTGAAACAGTATGGTGGAAAGGGATGGGTGTAGGAAAACTGATCACATCATAGCAGACAGGAAGCAGAGAGAGAAGGGAGGAGCTGGGGTGAGAGATAAACCTTTCCAGGTCACGACCCCAGTGGTCTGAGCTTAGAGGGCACCTCCCAAAGGAGTAGTGACCTCACCCTTCAGTCAGCTTCCTAAAGCCCTGTCTGTGAACATGTGAGGCTTTTGGGCAACATCTGCATAGAAACCATCAGTCACAAATCCTAGCTGAGCAGTGTGTTCAGTGCTCCCAAAGGACTCACTGGAATCACATGCGCAGGAGTCAGTGGACCCACATTTCCACCTGCAACACACAGACCTGCCCTTCAGCTGGACACAGAGAGCATGGGGCCACAGGAAGCCTTAGAAGGACACAAAGAATGCATCTATCATGCAGCCTGGTACAAGTGTGCATGTTGGGAGGACTTCTGGCAAGAGAGAAGGACTGGCTGGAGGCTTTCAGGGTATAGCAGAGCACAAGGGCAAAGTAGCCAAGGCCAGGGCACCAAGGTGAACAAAGAGACAGAGAGACAGATAAGGCACGGACAATGAAGAACTAGATTCAAGAGTCCAGGCTGAACGTCATCCTGACACAGCTTAACTTTTCTGTGTCTAGTTAAGTAGATGGAGTGCTACCCCCTAGCCCAGATACCATAGTTGTAGGAAAGAACAGCATGTGATCTTTTTGCCCCCTAATTTTCCAAGTTTCGATGACGAATTCCCAGCCCCTGACCTGTGAAATGTCCCGGCACTGGAGCTCCAACTGCCTGGTAATTTTTATTTCTCCCTTTCGTGGTGTGCCAGGTGACACCTCTTGCTTTTTGCCTACTCTGCACCAGAACGCAAAGCAGTTGGGGGCAGCGAAAAGGCTTATTGAATAAAACGAATCTGCCCCAGAGAGTCCTGTCCCTCTGAGGTGTGGTAGCTCCACCTGGCCTTGAAGCAGCTCCTGTCCTGTGCTGGGAGAAAAGTGTCATCCAGAGAAGAGCCGGCTGCGGCCGGAGGAGGCTGTGACTCCGGCCAGAGGCCGGGGTGTAAACCATCCTCCACTTGGCCATGATTAACAGGCCTTGGTTTATGGTTCCCCAAGAGTGGGTGGAAGAAACTTGAGAGTTGTTTTTCTTTGATTTCCTGCTCCTTCTTTCTTCTGGAAAAAATTTAAACAGAATTTGTTCCAAATCCAAAGGCAACAGCTGCTGTCCACGGGCATGAGGTGGGTCTCCCCCTGGCTCTCCTGTCGCTCCGTGAGAGGTCCAGGTTTTCACTGAACTCAGCCTACCAGTGTGTGCAGCTTTGCCTACTTAAGCTGTCGAGGGGGTCTCAGGCACTATTTGTTCCCTGGCTTCAATTTTGTGGCTGCTTTGTGACCGGCTACCTGGCCCTGAGCAGAAACCAGGGAGCTAGTTTTGAGCCTCTAGTTTTGTCTTAAAAACATGATCCTGCATCCTCGTTCACCTTATTCATCAGATCTTTCACTCTGTGACTTCAGGTTCTTCCCCTCAAATAAAAATGATCATGAAAGGGAAAAGTTTTGAATCCATTCAGGACATCGAGGCAGTCAGCACAGTGCCGCTCAACACACTCAGGAAAGAGGACTCCAGAGCTGCTGCAGGAAGTGGCAGGGACAATAGGATGAGTGTGCTTGGAGCAAGGGGGAGTGTATTGAAGAGGATACATGGCACATATATAGAACATACATACTGTGTATTTTTTTTTAAAAATTCACTTATGTTTCAATCACATATTCTACACCTATGACACCAAAATAAAATAGCTAAGTCCTTCCAGTATATTTGCAAATAGATTCTTTTATGCTTCAGGTAAATATCTATCAGACCACTAAAAAAAAAAAGCAAGCAAACTGCTGTGTCTCTCTGGCACATTATGCCACAATCATTTGGGCAGTGACTTACCTTTAGCCTGCTAAGTGCCTTCAACACTCATTGGCCCCTTTAGGATCCCCACAAATGCTTCTCTTCCTGGAGCTTGCTTTTGTTGGGAACTAAGTTTTTTACTTCTAAGATTCATTGACCAAAGTCCTTACCCTCAATGTTTTCAGAATGTGAGCACATTTAGACATAGGAGCTTTAAAGAGCTAATTAAGGAAAAATGAGTTCATCAGTGTAGGCTGCCATCTTCGGACTGGTGTTCTTTTAAGATGATATTTAAACATGTGAGAAAAAGACCTGGAAATAAGAAAAAAAGATGTGTGTGCTCAGTATCAAGACTACGTAATGACACAGCAACAAGACGTCAAATCCAGGAAGGGAGGTCTGAGGAGAAAACAACTGTACTGGTCAGTTTTCCTGCTATTGGGAACAAAATACCCAATACCCACAACATAAAGGAAGAGTGGTTGGATCTGGCGCACTGACTCAAGGGATTCAGTCCATGGTCAGCTGCTCCAAGGAAGGAACGTCATGGTGGAAGGGTAATGTGGAGCAAAGCTTCTTAGTTTACAATAGCTGGGAAGAGGCACAAAGGAAAGAGTCAGAGAGGAAGGGCAGGGACCAGATATAGATCCCAAGGTCACCCTCCATGACCAGCAGACACACCTAGAAGGGAGCGTCACTAATCTCTTCAGTATCTCTCAAGCTGATTGAGTTGACAGTCAAGATTAACTGTCACAGCAACCCTGCAAATACCTCCGTCTTGGACTTCCAGTCTGCAGAACTGTGAGAATACGTATCTGTTATATAAAACACACTACTCTATCTGTGACATATCCTTACGGAAGTCCTAGCAAACTAATATATCTCCCCCCAAAAAACCCTCCACACCCTCAATGGGGGTAATTCTCCTTCCACCATATGTTCATATGATAAGCCTTACAAAGGTTTCTATCTGTTGCTACAGGGAGCTAATTCATAGCTGTGTAGATTATAGACCTCAGGAGCATGAGGTGCTTTAGCTCTAGAAGATCAGGAGTACTTTTGTTATGCTAACTTACTTTCACCTACAAAAAATTTCCAGAAATCTCACTTGCTCTGAACCAGCAACCTAATTTTCTTTGTCTTTCTTCTTTTTCTTGTGCATTCTTGTTTCTCAGGCTAAGTGATCTCTGCCTACATTTGCTCATCTTCAGTTAGAGATGACCATATAAGCCACTGGAACCTGCTGTAGGTATTAAGCTGTGAGGCATTTGCAAAGGACCTAGCAGAGTGCTGGGACTATAGGAGGTGTTCAATTAATGCTAATTCATTTTTCACCTTTATTCTGGCTCCTCTGTGAGTCCACGAGTGAAGGGAATCTTAAATACCTTCATGCACATGTACTATTTTGTAAGGCTTCATAAAATACTGCAGAGGGGCAGCTTAAATAATAGAAATGCACCTTCTCACATTTCTGCAAGCCAGAATTCCAAGACCCCAGTGTCAGCAGGATTGACTTCTTTGAGGGACCCTACAGAAGGATGTATTCCACTTGCTCTGGGATTTTGGTGGTTGTCTGGTAATCTTTCTTTAGCTTCTACAAGCACAACCTCAATATTTACCTCCATCTTCACACAGCCTTCTTCCTGTATGCATCTCTGTGCCCAAGTGACCCTTATTATAAGGACAGTTATAATGTTTGGTGAGGATCCATTCTCATGACTTTCCTCTACTTATTCTATGTGCTGTAACTCTGTCTCCAAATAAAGTCATACTCTAAGATACTAGTGACTAAGACCTCAATGGATAAATTTGGGAGGTGGCAGGACATATGAGTCAAACCCTAATACTTATCTTTCTGTAGCTCCTAGTGTCTCATTTATGACTTCTAGTCTTTGGGACAAGTGATGAAAAATTACTATCTTCTCAGGCATTCCTTTCTGTCTCTGCACAGCTTAAAATTTTGGTGTCTCTCCCTAAATAATGCTAACTCCCATGTATATAGAACATACAAATTTTATTTTGCCCCTGATTCTACTTTCAAGGAACCTGTTTTTGGTTTGGAAGTCCCATGTCCCCTGGCATCCTCATTGTAGACATGGTCAAACTTAGTTGTACACTAGAGTGGTGTAGGAAGTTTGTGACCAGGCCTGATGTCCAGAATCATTGAAATTCTATTATATGAATTCTCATGGAAAGATCTAAGCTTCAGTTCTTTTCTCAAAGCTCCCAAGTAACTCCAATGTAGTGCCAAGTGTGGGCACATTTATCAATTGGGATTCTGGGAGTTTATGTTACCTGCACAGGTGATACAGCTGACTGATATGTACCTCAAGGTCTACAGATGCTATTACCCTTGCTGTGTGGCTACCCTATCATCAGGAGATTGCAAGACTCTGGTGTGAGCACGCATCAAATATGCCTTTCTGTATTTTAAACACTTATGTGAGAGGCAATAGGGACCATCTGTTTTTAATCCAGTAACACTGAAGTCATCACTGGAATGCTCTTTTGGAATAAACCTTTTGCTCTTTTGCAAAAGGTTTATTGATGCCCCAGGACTCCATTTGAAAAGACCTGGTTATTTAACCTGGAATAGAGGGGGTGGATGAGGAGTCAGAGTTGAAACCTCCAAGGATGACTGATTTCCAAACATGTACCCCCAAGTAGGAAACCACAGATAGCCCACTTCTTTATTTTCAGGGCTGAGAATAAAGCTATGGTTGCATTTGGAGAGAATATAGGGGTATGAGTCTCTGGGAATCTAATAATTCCATGTATCCCTCCACAATGGTGTCTCCTGGAATATGTTTGGGATCTCTCTCTCTCTCTCTCTGTTTTACACACACACACACACACACACACACACACGCACACACACACACACACTCTCTCTCTCTCTCTCTCTCTCTTCCTCCTTCCCTCTCATCTCTGTCTTTTCTCTCTCTCTCTCTCTCTCTCTCTCTCTCTTTCTGGCTTCTACTCTCAAACTTTTAATCCATTCACTTGTCAAACCTACACTGATTTGTGTCAAGTTCTATCTTAGAGGAAGCATGACAAAAATGTCTAGCTATGGAAAAAATCTGAGCTGGAAATAGCTCAATTACAGAATAAAACAAAAGTTTCAGTGGGAGAACTAACTTCAAGAACACAATCCGCTGTTAGGGAAATAGTCCTTATTACTGGAGATGGTCTCAAAATGTTGTACCTAGTAGTTAAGAGAATGCCTAATGCAGCCCTTCATGTTATAGAGGAGGAGATTAAAGCCAAGAGGGTGAGCCATGGAGACTGACTCAGGATTAAAGATTTATCACTTGCCAGAGTAAGATTTTTCAAAATATCATCCCGATAGAAAATGCACATGTTAAAATACAGTTGAAATATGAGCATGATTAATTTTATTTTGCTCTAGTTGAGGTAGCATCCCTACCATCTGACATCATAGATTCTTACTGGCCATCAGAAGAGAGAGGGTGGGATCCTCCAAAGACGGGAGAGACAGTCACTGAGAAGAAGCTCCATGTGACATCAGAAAATGATACGTGATTAGAATAAGGGCCCCACTAGGAGCTTGTTTCAAGTTCCAGAAGGATGGGAAAATGCTGCTAAGGCAAGGAATGGAGTGACAGGGTCAGCTTGGCACTGCTGAACTATAGTTTCTGTTATGGTTTGTATCTAGATGTGCTCCCAGAGCCTCACGTGCTTATAGGTGGAGCTTTTGGGAGGTGGCTGGATCGTAGGTATGTAATTCCAGATAGGGTTTGTGATAGCTGAATTAAAGGCCTGCTGTAACTATATTGGTTTAGCATGGTTCTGGGTGTGACAGTGGAAGTTCCACCCTGGGTGTGGGTGGAACCAGTCAATGTACTTATAGCCTGGCTGTAATATAAAGGAAAAGGTTGAAAGAACACTAGCTGCTGCTTCTTGCTGCCTCCTGTCTGCCCTGCCATGGACTGTTTCTCCTCTGTGATGTCCGTCTGCCTTAGAGTCAGCCAACAGTGAATGGAAACCTGGGAAAACTGTGAGCCAAAATAAACCTTTCCTCCTTCAACTTCAGGTGTGAGGTATTTTGTCTCAGCAAAGAGAAAAGTAACTAAGACAGTCCCCATTGTGAGGCTAAACCTCACAATGACCTAAGAAATTTTTTCAAAATAATACTGTGCTGCCCATTTTTCTATTTCTCCCTCTGTAATTCTACATAGTCAAAAATGGGGCCTACAATTTATGTTTTAAGATTTCCCTTGTGATGTGTTATAAGCATCCAGGCAGGAAATAAGAAAGTGGAGGGGAGAAGAGGCATAATATAGAAAAATCAGCAGAGAAAGTTGTAGGGGGAGAGAGAGAGAGAGAGAGAGAGAGAGAGAGAGAGAGAGAGAAAGAGAGGGAGAGAGAGAGAGAGAGAGAGAGAGATCCAAGATTGATCCAGTAGGATTTAGTGATTAACTGGATAAGGAATAAGAGGAGGAAGGGGAACCTCTGACTTTGTTGACTTGAACTGAAAAGGGTCTTTTCATTGAGACACAGAGAACACAGAATTTGAGGCTGATTTCATTGAATGATGAGGAATCCCAGTTTGCATCTGTTGAGTTGGGCGGGCTGTAAAACACAATCAACACTGAGTCATTATATAAGGGACTGTTAGCATGCAATCTTGGGTTGGAGATGGCCAGATGCTGATATTTTTCACCTCAACACTATAGTTAATGAGAAATGAATTCATTATCCAGGATGAAGACAGCCACTACCAAGTTGCTGCAAGCACTGGGATTGTGGGTATGCTCAGCCTTCTCCTGCCTTGCTCTGGATCAGACAGTGAGCCTGGAACATTCTATATGTCCTTTCAGGTATCTCGCAAAGTTCTCCTTCATGTGGGAAATGGCAAGTCTCTGGGAACTGACTTTAAGCTTTTAATCAGTGCTAATATAGGAGATAGTGGTTGTAGAGGAGGAAAGAAAAGGGAATAGGAAAAGGGGAGAAGAGGAAATGTTTGAAAAAGCCTCCCATTGTGAGTAGATGGCTCTGAAGAAGGAAGAAGTAGCTATCAGTAACTGAAACTGGAAAGAGATATAAAGAGCCTCAGAATGGTCTTGCTCATGAGTTGAGTAAACAATTCGGGCTTACATCACACCCTATTTATCACCAAAAGAGCTGAAGCCAGACCACCAGTGAGGACTTCCACTAGCCTCTGCTCATCCCCTGCCTCTGCTGGAAAGGTTATCCTGCGTGACTTGAGGGGAGTGGTTCTGGACATGAGCCAAGAGGCCATCTCAGGCCACTTCTGAGTCACTGGCCACAGATGCTGGGCCGTCCATCCCTCAGGTAAGAGAACAGCCATCTGTCAGGAAAGACACAAATACTTGCATTTCAGATGCCTTGTGCATTGCTGAAAGAGATAAGTGTGCATTATGCAGAAGGATGCAGACTGACCTCTGTGGATCTCAAGGGAAAGCACATTGTCTTAGTGACGTTTCTCATCATTTTGACAAAATACCCAACACAGCAGTTTAAAGGAAAGGTTTATTTGACTCATGTTTTCAGTCCTTGCTTGGTTGGCTCTAAGGCAGGATGGCAAGGCAGAGAGTCACAGTGGAGGAGCACTGATCATGGAATGGTGGACAGGAAGTAGGAAGGAGGTCGAGAGGGGAAGCAGGAAGTGACCTGCCTCTTCCAACCAGACCTTACTTCTGAACAGCAAGTCAGCTCCAAGCCCTTTAATCCAATCATCTTCCAAAATCCCTGCCTCTGAGTGCCTGGGGCTCTGAGGGGACATCCAGGTGTAAACCATAGCACCCATAAAAGTGTTTCCAAAGAGAGAGCTTTTTCCAGGATAGGGTTCCCTCTGGAAGCCACACCAGATCTAATCTTTAGGTATGGCAATATGCAAGCACAAGCTTCCACCATCTCAAAAACTGGGCTAAGGCTTTGTGATCTACCCTGACTAAAATAATATGACCTTGCTTGTAGCAGCTGTGGTGGGGAGGACCAGGAACTCTTATGCATGGTTGGAATGATGTAAAAGGGTAAAGTCACTTAGAAGATAGTGTGGCAGGTTCTTAAAAAGTTAAATGTGCATCCACCATATAGTCCATTCTATTCTTACTTATATACCTAAGAGGAAAGTAAGCAGATGCCCCATATAGAGGCTTGTTTGACAATATCATAGCATTCACCTCCCTCTATCCCTCCCTTTCTTCTTTCCTTCTGTCTTCTTCCTTCTTCTGTTCTCTCTCTCTCTCTCTCTCTCTCTCTCTCTCTCTCTCTCTCTCTCTCTCTCTGTTATGGTTTGTGTCTGGGTAGTCCCCCAAGCCTCATGCAGTCATGGAAGTGGCTGAGTCTAGTGTTTGCAATTGGTTCATTGTCTAGTGCTGGGATTGGCAGTGTGAGTGCTGCACCTGCCCAGGAGCAGAGCTGGCATACAACATAGAGGAGGGAAGAAGGCACACTTTCCCCATTTTTTTCCCTTTCACTTTCATTGCTCATAGCAGGCTTGAATGGTTACCCTTTAGCCAGGTCACCCTGCCTTGGAGCCAGCTGAGTATGGACTGAAACCTCCAAAAACTGTAAGATAAATAGATCCTTCCTTCATTTTGAGCATCAGGTATTTGGTCTTAACATTAAAAGAAAAGTAACCAAGACACTTTCTTTCTTTTTTTTTGGTGGTATTGGGGATTGAACTCATGGTCTTTTACTTACCAAGCAGGCACTTATACCACTGAGCTAAATCCCTAGCCCCTTCCTTCCTTCCTTCCTTCCTTCCTTCCTTCCTTCCTTCCTTCCTTTCCTTTCTTTCTTCTTTCTTTTATGCTTCCTTTTACCTTCTTCCTCCCTCCCTCCTTCCTGTCTTCCTTCTTGCCTTCCTTGTTTTAATCTATTTATTTTTCAGTACTAAGGATTGAACCCGAGGCCCTCACACTGGGTTGCATCCCCAGCACATTTTATTTTGAGACAGGATCTTACTGAGTCACTAATTTACTCAGGATGAGCTCATTCCTTCTGTCTCAGCTTTCCACAGTTCTGGGATTATAGACATTCACCACCATGCCCAGCTGACAGCTTTGTTTTTTAACAGATGAAGCCTAAGAATAACTCAAATACCACTAAATAATAGGTGAGTATACAAACAAATTGTGACCTACCCATATAGTGGAATAAATGTACCAACGTTTGCTACCTTGTGGACTAATCTGAAAATAATTATTCTTTTTGAAAGCAGACTACAGAGCACACACTGTGATTTTACTTAGATAAGCACCTAGGAAATGTGAGCTAGTGTGTAATGAGAACAAGCAATTGTTGCTTGGGATACAAAGAGAAATACAAAGGAAGGATCACCAAAGCACACTAGTATTTATTGAGGGGTCATTATTTCCATTGTTGTGTGTGATAGATCATGGATATTCACATATATCAGTACTTACCAAATTATGTTTTAAACACGTTTAGCTTACTGAGATAAAAAATAATTAGTACAATTTTGGGAAAAAAATTGTACTTAGAAATGCAATCATTCTTTGGAAGATCACATTTCCAAAGGACTAAAAAATGATATTCTGGTGAAATATAAATTCAATTATCCAAAATAAGCTGCAGGACATGAATGAGAAGCTATGCTTCTCATTCCGGTTGGTGTAACAGCTAGACACGAAAAACCATGACAGCTCAGTGAGCAGAGCTCAGGGGACCAGAGTCCCTCCCTGTGCAGTGGTGCCCCTCCAACCAGTCCCCAGTGGGAGGAGGTGCAAAAGGTTGTGGTGCCTTGAGGGGTATTGCTGGGTATTCGTAAGGCACCACTGGCTTCCAGAACCATTGCAAGGCAAACTGGCCTGGGGGCAGATGGTAGGCAGGGTGGAAACAAGAGCAGAACCATCAAATCCACAGGGAGCCTGAGCCACCCAGGCCAGGGGTCTATGGGATGGGACAAAGCTCTTAGGTCTGGTACAGTACTGACTCAGGCACTGTAGCCCGCAAGGTCTGGGAGCCCTGGAGTCCTCACCCTACCAGTCCCACCACGGACAATATTGAAACCATACTGGGTGTTCGCTCCTCTCCTTGTACCTCTGCACACTCCTGCAGAGAGAAGCAGGACAAAGCCCTGTGGTCCATTCTTTCCCAAGGGTGATGCTGGAGCCCTGTTCCCCATCCTTTCAGGTTCGCAGGCCTCTGCTTTCTTATTGACCCTGCCACATTTCTCTTTCTTTATCACTTCTTCTCCTCCTCGCATTCTTGAATTTCCCTTTTCCTTCAAATGTACTTGAAGTGAACAAAGAGAGACACAGGAATTAAATATGCAAAAGTCATTTCTTCTTTGGTGAAAATGTACTGAGGAGCTTCCATGGCCCAGATACTGTGAATGGCCTTGAGGGGGACCAAACAAAGACATAAATGTGGCCTCCATCCTGTTCTTGAAAAGTACTAAAAAAACAGGAGAGGTAAAAATACAACTGGTCATTACAAAATGGTCCACGTAGATGCAAGCAAATAGGAATCCACCATGGCAGAAGCTCAGGGTGAAGCCTGCTGGCCTGGACCTCTCATGAGTCCAACAAGACGCCGGGGGCCAGAATGATGAAGGCTTTTCATGCTGCAAGAAATGAAAGGGTGAGTCTGTGTGTGCTTTGGCTGGGATGGGACAGGAGGTTGGAATCATTCTGTATAGGCGCCAGTTTCCTCAGGTGAATGTAATTGATATGCACTGCAAACACACACTGGTAACAGGAAGATGGCACCCTAGCGGAAGCAGCCCTGTAATTCCTGAAATGCAGCTCCGGGCTCTGTGCAAGCCAGCAGCTCAGAGCCACCTGTTCCCCCTGTGGAATAAAATGGGTGCTGACTGGGTCACTCAGCTCAGAGTCACCTCTGACCCCGTGAAGTTTCCCCTGTCACCAAGGAGTCCCTGGTCTCCTTCTGTACGTGGATATGCGTCTCTCAGCCCACCAGGTCCACTGTCACTTTCAAGACCCCAGGGAGCAAACAATCTCTTGCATAAATAGGATCATAATTAAATCTTGCCTGGGAAGCTAAGCAATGTTTTGGCCCCAGGCCTGGTTTTTAGATGCCAAGGATAAAGAAGGCTGATCTGAAAAGTTAACAACTTCAACAAGCAAAGCAGGAAAAGGAAATAATGAACTCGACTTCCTTGTGACCTTGCTAGCCTTGCGAGGTGGTGCTTGAAGGGCAGCAGGCACCCACTGCAGACAGCTGCTGGCCTTGTGTTTCAGCCCCGGAGCACAGCAGAAAATTCTGCAGGAGCCCAGGTGATGCTTGACAGCTGTGCTTGGGGTCCCGAGGTCGTGCCTGCTTGCAAGTGACCCATCCTGCGGTCTCAAGCAGCCACCTTGTTTTGCTGCTGCACGACCTTATTGGTGCTAGAATAAGGCTTTCCAAACTCCAATTTTACAGAAAGGAAAACTTCCTAGGAAGCCAAATAAAGGAGGCCGAGACTGAACCATGAGACAAACAGTGGCCTCTTATGTAACTCTTGGCTCCTTCTAAGAGTCAGCATGAGGGAGAAAATAAGAATGAGACAAGGGAAAAAAAAAAAGCTAGTGAGAACCAGGCTAGAACACCAGGTCTTCCCTGACAAGCTGAGCTGTGCTTAGCGAGACTGTTGCCTTTTCTGTCCCTTTGTTAAGCAGGAATCATGGTATCTACTGCCCAGGGTTGTCATAAGGATTAGGATAGTCAGTGTGAAGGGCTTGGCAAGGTGCCTGGGACCTATTAAATACTTATTTTCACTTAAGTGAAATTCAGTCTAATATGACCTCTACATGATGTCTGCCCTGTGTCCCTTTGGCAAACTATAATAATGACATATTTCATGTGTATATAGGGTTGTAGACGTCATATAGGTAGCAAATTGAGTATATTCAACTGGTCCTTGAAAATGGCCTGGGAAACCACCGTGGCAGAGACCCATGAGTAGTCTTCAGCAAAGCCAGCATAGTCTAGAATGGTGGATTTCTTTTCCCTGACCCAGCGATACAAGAGACCTCTATAGTATCTGACCACAGAAGAAGTAACCAAGTTGTGTACCCAGATGATATTCTTCCTATGATGCATGCTTTTACATGTTCAGTTTTAATTTTTCACTAATCCATGTCAGCAGCGCACAGTGATCTCATTTGTCATGGGGAATCTGCGTATGTACATAACATGTCTTAAGTCCATTTTCATACCCCTCCACTCTCCTTCCTCCAATCTTCTTTCCTTCCCCATTTGCAAAAGCTCCATTTCCTCTTTCCCCCTTCGGCTTTTCTTTTCAAATCCCTTTTCTCTTCTTTTCCGCCTCCCTCCCGTCTCCTTCCCTTCCCATGTGGAAAAGGCCCACCTACTCCCTAATACTTGTCCTCTGTTTTGCTTCTTATGTATCCTTGGGTTTCCCACCCAAGAGAAATCATGTGATACTTAAGCTCATGTGTCTGACTTATGCCTTTTTTCTCTTAAAATTATGGTCTCGAGGTGCATCCATTTGCTGAGTTTTTAAAGCGTGTGGTAAGTCACAGAGTCAGGATTCTAACTGCGTCACCAATCTCAGATGACAGCCAAGTTCAAGGTGAACGGTGTTGATTATGAAAGACAGGACCGCAAAACAGGCAGGCATGTGATCCAGGTGAAGTCTGAAAGGTGTTTCAGGGACAAAACGTCATTGCAGTGTAACAGTTCCCCCTGGTCTGCGATACTATGTCTTGCTCCCTGGTACCCAGCCATCGTCCTCATTGTTGGTGTTCTTAGCCATCCACAGCTCATTCCAGAGCACCTGGTCCTCTTTGCTCTACAGGACTTTGTTTCTAAGCACTTCCCTAAGGTACTGGTCTAGGTACTGAGCATCTTCTCCTTCCTACACATAGCTGCTACTTCTCCCTCAGGAAATGGACAGTATTTCCCCTTCCACCCAGCCCAACTCGCTGTGACCCACAGAGGAAGCACATGCAACTCTGTCTGTCCTCCAGAGGCCTGGACCCTTCTGCTCTCTGGAAACCCTGAGCCATGCTGCAAGGAGTTCTGCTATTGGGCCAGAGCAAGGCTTCACTGAGCGGAAGCACCCCTCCCCTGCAAGCCTTCCCCACCCCGAGGCTTGAGGGACACCTCCAGCTTCCTGGGCTGCCCGACAGGGGCTGAAGGTCACATTGTGAGGGATGCCTCTCACATTAACTTAGGGCCCTGTGAGTCTGCACCAGAAAGGAATTCATTTCAAGATGTCCTTCTATATCAAGTTTGCGCACAACTTTAACGCCTCTAAAATACAAATGAATCACAAGTAAAGAAGTCTTACAGTTAACCGCCTGTGAGAGTCATGCTGGGCACTGCATCAGCTGGACCTGGCTGCTCATATTGTTTTTACTTTTCTGTCTAAACCACTGGAAAAGGGCTCCTAGGACACATTTAACATAAACATGTAGCATGCAGGAAGTCTTGTGTCAGCATTCAGTGATGGTATTTTCTCTCTCTCCCCTTTTTTTGTCTCTTTTTCTTATTTATGATATTTTTTCTTCTCCTGCTTCTTCTTGGTATATAAATAATGGTTCATTTTTCTCCTTCCTTCCTTCCTTCCTTCCTTCCT
Organism: Dolichotis patagonum; assembly: GCA_004027295.1. Classification (NCBI taxonomy): domain Eukaryota; kingdom Metazoa; phylum Chordata; class Mammalia; order Rodentia; family Caviidae; genus Dolichotis; species Dolichotis patagonum. Next base: position 53,262 of record PVJX010002241.1, on the reverse strand, counting down.
TCCTTCCTTCCTACTTTCCTTTCTTCCTTCTTTTCATTCTTTTTCTCTTGCCTCTTTGTGACACTGTGGATTGAACCCAGGGTTTTCCTTTTGAAAAACTTTTAATTTAGGGCCTCATTAAGTCACCAGGCCCAGGCTGACCTTGAGCTTGCCATCCTCCTGCTTCGGCCTCTCAGAAGGCTGCTGTTATAGGCATGTACCACTCACCCCAGCTATGATGGTGTTTCTCCCAACTGGTGGTCTCCTAGGTCAGGGGAAACACAGGATTCCTACAGAGAAGGTGCAGGTGAATTACACTAAATTTTAAGACTTTTCCATTCCCCCCTCAACCTGGCCCCAGATTTATGGAACATCTTCTAATTGTAATTAAGCTCCCCAATGCCGGTCACTAGGAGAGATAAGCAGATACTGGATGCGAATATCCTAGGAAGGGTATTTCTCATGCTAAACTGATAATACAGAGTCTGGATTTCTACTTCCATTGCCTAAACATTTGACCATTAGGGCTGAGAAACTTTATGTCACTTAGGTCACTTTGGAAAAATGCAATCTCTGAACTTCAGACTCTGTGGAGAGGACACCAAGCCATAATGTCCTCATCACATTTCTGTCACTGGCTGGGCTCTTCCTGGCAGCCAGCTTTCCCCCACAGGGCACAGCTGTCCTTTCTCTCTCTCTCTCTCTCTCTCTCTCTCTCTCTCTCGCTGTCTCTCAGTCCCTACACCAGTGTATAAACCTTGAATGAGTTCTGTTTGGTTGCACTAAATCTTCTGTACTTGTTGGTCTTCCCCTGCTCACCTGCATCCAAACAGCAGCTGCTCTGTCTGCTCTGTGGTTCTTGCTCCCCTGGCAGGCACCTGTGGATCCATCTCTTGCCAGGTGACCTGCCACTGGGCTCTTGTCGTGCCCTTCCCTCTCTTTCTGTTTTCTGGTTGCAGTGTGGAACAAGCCTGCTCTTCCCCATGTCTGCTTCTTTGGTCCTTGTGACAGTCCAGTCAAGGTTCCTGGTTGCTAAGACACAATATCCAACACTCCAAGGAGAAGGGGTTTACCTTGGCTCACAGTTTCAAGGGATTCAGTCCATGGTCAGCTGCTTCAAGGCAGGAACATCATGGTAGAAGGGAGTGAGGAAGCAAAGCTGCTTAGTCCACGGTGGCTGGGAGACAGAGCAGGAGAGCAGTGTGAGGGAGAAAGGGGCAGGAACCAGATACAAACCCCAAGGTCACCCTTCCATGACCACCCAGACACAGCCAGAAATGAGCTCTATGAATCCCTGGGGCATTGCTTAAGCTAATGAAGTTGAAAAATATTAAGTTTATCCATCAGAGATCGTAGCTAACATACGTGAATCTGTGTCCCCAGCACGGTCTTGCATTGCTGGAAGTCAAGAACTCTGCAGCAGCATATTTGGTCACATGCATTGTGCTTGATATTGTTGTTAAAATGAATTGAATTGAAAACACCTTTTGCAAGATCTGAAGTTACAAGAGAGATGAGCTGCGGAGTAATCGTTCCTTTTGAATAGAGCTATTTGCGAAAACAACATCCCATGTTCATGATATTTCCCTGAGCTTTACTTGCTTTGAAACAGTGAATGCCTTAAAGGAAGAGAGGGCCATGATCTGTGGTCCTCACCTCTGAGTTCTGCAATAGAGAAATTTCATCCTGCGGAGGGGGAAGCTGAGGTTCTCAGACGCCGAGGAACAACTCCAATTTCATACACTGGGCGTATGAACTAGTCAACATGTAAACCTGTAATTCCAAAATTGAGGGAATATCAGAATCAAGCGTTTATACAAATGGAAAGTCCCAGGCCTATATACAGAGAACTGAATTTAGTAGATCCCAGGGTGCTTTCCATTCATAATAGTTACGATACAAATGTTCATTTATCATGATCCTCTCTTGATCCTGATGCATTTAACTGCCTCATTATATTGTGAGAAACCTTGTACTAGAATAGGCAGAGCAAGTGTCTATTCACTGATACATTGCCAGGTCCTGGTATTTAGTCAATGGTGAAAAAATGGTCATAGAATTAGAAATAAATGAATGAACAACTTATGCATTTTTGCTTGAATGAAATATGAACGATTTTTGTTACTAGCTGTCATCTTAGATATCACTCCAAAGCTTATTCATCGATTAACTCATCTGACAAATATTTACTTAACTTCTACCATATGCCTGGCCACTGCTACATAATGGGGTGTAGATAGATATTCACTGGGTATTTAAAACAGGCTGTGTCCCTCAAAGAGTTCTATGTATTGATTGTTACGGAAGAAATCAAACGAGGAAGGATAAAAGTGATCTCTGTTACAATTGCTAAAGAGATATTACTGTAGATCTCTGTCCGTGCAGGTAAACAAGGGGTACAAAGAAGCGAATGATCAATTTTATTCTGGGGAAGGAAATGAGAGAGAGATTCTGCAGAAGAGGTAATGGCTACAGTGAATCTTGAAGGACAGACAGGCGCTCAGGTGTTTGTGGTCCTCTGTGGAGTAGGCAGCAGCCTTGCCAACGAAAGAGGGAGCATAATGACCTTCAGGAAGGGAAAGTGATCCGCAGGCCTTGGGTTCAAGGTGTGACTCTCACACACCAGAGGTAGGACAGTAAAGATGAACTGTCTTACAAAAAGTGGCAAAAAGATCCAACAGCTTCGAGTGGGAGAGTCTTTCTGTGGCCACTCATCCTTTCTCTCTTCTCTCCCGGGCACCCAGAGATTGGCAGAGGAGGGAAGGGAAGCCTTTGTTTCCTTTAATCTTTGAATAAGCAGTCAGAGCCGGGACTTTAAATCAGGGCGGTGTTAAATCCCTGAAATTGGGCTCCTAAAAACCACACGACTAGCTTTCCAAGAATCTGGGAGGTGAGGCGGGGAAGGAGAGTAAAACGCTTGGTCCAAGTCATCCAGCTTCTGATCTCTGGGGATCCGCTTTAATGCAAATCCAAACACTCACCGAGGAGGGCTCATTTTGTCCTCAACTTGTTTTTTTTGAAATGTGTATTATTTTCCTTATGTTAGAGCTGGGGGAACTGAAACTTAAGAAGGTCAAAGTGGCTTGAACAAGACCACCCAGCTGGCAAGCAGTTCACCACCACCTGGGACGGACTTGGGCCGCTGGTCTCTCCCCTCCTTTCCCTGCGGCTCTTGCTGGAGGCGGGCTATCAGGGCAATGAGGGCGATGCCCGCGGAGCCGGACCACCTAGAACTACAAAGCAGCTTCACAGCTTCCGGCTTCCCCTCCACCAGCGCCATGTGTTTCCCTCATCTTACAGCGAAGATTATTGAAGATGAAACCTGCCCGGGATTTGGCAAACCCCAAGGCCACGGAGTGGTCAGACCGTTTAACTTAACCCACCTCTTCCTTTGTTCTGAAGTTTCCATAGTTGGGAGAAATCCATTCGTTTCTGGATTCTCCATATTTCCCCAGAACTATTTATTATGGAAAACTAATCCTATTCATTGTGAAGATTTTTTTTTAAAGGAAAGGACATTTCCTGTTTTAAATATTGGTTCAACTGTTATTCAAGACCTCATTTTTATTCTTTTAACTAGTAAGAAAAACCACTAAGCCATACCAAATATGGTGCTTATTGGGGAAATATATATATATATATATATAATGACTACAATTTAAATGACCACAATTTGAATGACCACAATTATAAAATATCTGTGGCAGGATTTATTCTATAAGCTTCAGTTCTGCTCTTTAGTATCATCACATTGACATAATTATACCTTATGAATACCTCAAATTTGTAATAACATCCTTTAAAGAATTATTTCTAATTATTGTACTTGACATGACAAATTAAACATGTTGTTTGACGTAATTACACTAAATAATTCAAAATGCTAAGTATGGTTAGAGGTAGTAATTAGCATAGTTAAGAAAGAAAGTACTATAAAGTTTAGTACTGATGCATTATCACAAACTCAGATTTTTCTAGAAGGATTTAATAAAGTTTGGGCGGTGCCACTGAGGCAACACCTGCACTCAGATCTCTGACATAGCTTTCTCTGTTTGGAAGACACCGTGACCAACTAGGTTTCTATCCAGGTGAGACAATGGCTCATGCATCTCCTCAGGGAGAAGCGACTGTCAAGTGAATTCCTTTCGAAAGGTGAGGAGACATAGAGGACAGGATGAGGACGATGTGAGAGCGCTGCCTCCTGGGCACCCCTGGCTTGGAAGCCTGGGGACTCCTGGCTACAGCTCAGGAGGACCATGTTGAAGACACAGGCCCGGCTCTGCCCCAGAGCTCAGGGCAGCCCAATTTCAGACTGCACTGCTGTCCTACCCAAGACCTTGACCTCCAATGAGCAAGGAGGTTTGCATCCAAAGCAAGAGATGCACTGGTATTTTTAAAGAACTGCTACAAGGGATAATCTAAGTACGGTGAATGTTTGAATTTTAAAAAGTATGACTGTAAAACAAACTTTGTAGTGAATTCCCCTCAAAATCCTCTCAAAATACCTCTAACACATTCATCCCATTATTCCTGCCACTTCCTGCAGCAGCTCTGGAGTCCTCTTTCCAGAGTGTTTTTACCAAGTGGAATCAAAAATACAGTGAGTGCTGCTGCCAAGCACCACCCAATGGAAAGGCAGCTCTTGAAAACATGACGCTGTGTCCTTATTCACCTTAGTCACCGGAACTGACACGCTGAGACTTCTGGCTCTTCCACAAAGTCACAATGACCATGAAAGGGAGATGTTTTGAATTCATTCAGAGCATGGAGGCAGCCAGGACAGCACAGCTAAAGACCCTCAGGAAAGAGGACTCCAGAGCTGCTGCAGGAAGTGGTAAGGACGATGGGATGAGTGTGTACAATGTGAGGGGAGGATTTTTAGAAGAATTCATGGCTGTGTGTCTTTTGCTGTAATATACTTGTGAACTTAAACATTTACCATATTTTTTCCATCACTTCTCATATGTGCAAGTAACTTAGTTGAACAGAGTCTGGGAACAGAAGGGCGTAAATTTTTAAAAGATTCATTTTCTTACAAACTTGAGGACCACAGTGCAGAGTGTGAATAAGAAAGATGACTTGGAAGAAAGAGAGAGGGTGATCAAATGCATTAATCATTCAGTCAGTCTAACTGGTGTTTGCTACTCTTCTCCACCAGAGGTGGAGTGTGCACTTATGCATGAGTGGGTGCGTGTTTATGGACACATTTACAAGTGTGCATGTGTTACAGTTCTTGGTCTTTAGGAACCTGATGGACTAGTGTCAAACCAATTCTGGAAAGGAATTGCATCTGCCCATAACTGCATGGGGAGTTTTTCTGCCTCTCTGACCCTGCTCTTCAGAGCCTGACTAAATTGGGATTGGATTCTCGGAAACAGTGTTTATCCTGGAGTTGTTAGAGTCCAGTGGACTCTAACACCGACATCCTTGATGCGTCCCCCGCTGTGAACACTGTCTGCACCCCTCAGTCCAGTTCTGTGCTTCCCCTGAGGACTCAGTGCCTATTGAGACACCCAAGTGAAAGCTCTTAACATTTCCCCACCCATCCCACAGGTATAAGGCACCGCCTTTCCAATACATGTCTGAACCCCGAGGAAGACCACAGTTATTCGAGCCAGAAAACTGGGCTTGAGTCCGGCCTCAGCAGTCTATGGTGTGTGGCCATGGGGACATCACTACCTGTTGCTGAGAAGACCCCACCCTTCGCAGACTGTGGGAGGCTACAGCACTGCTACAGAAGAAGCCACGCTTGGAGACAGAGCATGGATAGAGCCAGGTAGGACGGAGCAGACCAAGATAGGTTGGAAGCAGATGAGCCAAGTTGGGATTCTAAAACTGTGATTAAAGAAAATCCACCTCTCACAATCACAATATCTAGTGCACATTCCATTCCTGAATCTTGTAACTTGAGCAACAGCTTCCGTGATAACAATATGCACTATATTAACTTGCGTTAATTTCCTACTTTTTAAAAAAACTTCTGTATCATTTTATCTTTTTTTTTTTGCTTTTTAAAATAAAAAAATAAAAATAAAAACTGTGACTACAATGCCCCCTCGAAAAGGAAATCTGATGCTTCAGGACACAAATCATCCTAAGGTTACAATGCCTTTTCCCCTCCAGAAAGCTCCAAAAAATACCCAGAGGACTTAAGGATTTGCTAAGTCTGGAAGCTAGCCTGTTGGTTCTCACCTGTGAAGGGGGCCTGCACTTTACCTTCATAGACTCCACCCTCTGAGAAACTGCAGTGGGAAGGGCAGTGGTGTAGCTCTCACCACAGACCGCAGGAGATGGCTCTGTTCCAGCCCAGGTACCAGATGGGGCACCCAGCCCGAATGATGGTAGGATTGCATGGCCTGGGTTCCATAACTGGAGACACCCCTACACCACATACCACCCCACCCCAGACTCTGATGTGCTGCTGTCTCCAGGGCCCGTGCTGTAGTGAGTTTTCTTCATTTCACCTCATAAATATTTTAATGCCTCTTGTGGACACATCCTACAATTACTTCCTGGGTTGTAATTCAGCAAACCCATAATCCACCCTATCTGGTCCCCATCTTCTCTTTGAGGGACCTCCTGGGACCCTGTCTGGTGATATCATAATCACTGGGTAAGTCCAGTCAAGACCAGAGGGTGTTGAAGGTGATGAAGACAAAGAAACTCTGACAGGAGACTGGAAAGAGCAGTCCATGATTACCTATGATCACTTATGCTACCCAGGGTGGGGGCAGAAGGCAAATTTCACAAATGGATGTGAACAGAGAGAACAGAGAGCAAAAGACAGTTGGGCATGGGGAGCTCTTTGTGGACCCGGCACAAAGTTCCTGGTGGATCTGCTGGCTCTCTGGAGCTCAGGCCCCCCAGGCCCTGCAGATGGACTTGGCAGGAGTCCCGTGTCCATATTTCACTAGAAAAACAGGTATAACCCAAGATACACAAACACAGAAGTAGTTACAAGATTGGCTTACTCTGGTCAGCCAGAGAGTTGGATGAGGAAGCAGGTAGAGGGCATCTGCACACTGAAGGCTGAGGGAGTCAGTCCAGGGTCTGGAGCTCACTGCGCTGTCCCACGCAAGTCAGGCCGATGAGTCTGTGGTGGAAGCTGAAGTGTCTGCCCTGGAGGCCAGGAGATGACGTACAAGCTGAAGGTGAAGACAGGAGCTCCTCCAAGGAACAAAAGCAGATCCGTGGTCCTTCCTCATTTCCACTTTATACAAGCTGGGAATGAGCAGCCTTAGGGCGGGTCCTCTACATCCTAGGGTATAGAATTGCTGAGATGACTTAGTTAAGCTTCTAAACTTCTCCAGTTGACACAATCAATCATTACAAGTCCTCTGTCACAGAGACAACTTCCTTCCTTCCTCCCTTCCTTCCTTCCTTCCTTCCTTCCTTCCTTCCTTCCTTCCTTCCTTCCTTCTTTCCTCTCTCTTTTCTCTCTCTTTTTGTCTGTCTCCTTACTGAACTACATCTCCAGGCCTTTTTATGTTTTTATTTTTAGATAGAGTCTTGCCAGCTCATTGCACTTCTCAGACTGGGCTCAAACTTACAGTCCAAAAGAGATGATTGCTTGGATGAATTCTCCATGTCACAGAAAGATACAGACCCAGGAGTCTGTGATGGATGGGGAAGAAAGAGAGCTGATGGACAAGTCAAGGAGACAGGATTAGAGAGCAGGAGGTCTCCAGAGTTCTGTTTCCCATGCAAAATCCAGGAGCCACCACAAAGAACGAGTAAATACATAAATAAGTAAGTGTAAAGGAGAAAGGAGGGCAACTCTAATTTATGCTCCAGTGCTGCACAACAGGGTGGCCAGCAAGCTGTCCACACCTGGTGTCCACAGGGATACTCTTGTAGGACCTGTAAGGTGCATTTTCAGAGGGGATTGTTCTTGGATGCATTTGTCTGATAGTAAACTAAAGCTGAAAAATTCCACTTTGGGCAGCTATACCATAGCTATTAAACTAATAAAATCCCCATATAAATGTAGGGCACAACTCTCTTCTCTCACCCCAGGAGCATGCTGTGCTGCTTTCTAAGGGAGCCTGAGGTCTATTTCTCTCAGATGTGTCTCCCAGGAACTCGTGTGGGGCTGGACTCCCCTCTGCTGCTCCCAGCACCGTGCCCCAGCTCTAGGCCACTTCATCAGGGTCTGAGGTGGGTAGGGGCCAGGAGACCTCAATAGAAGCATAATGAACAGTGCAGTGAATGTTCACCTTTTCTTGAAAAAAGATTGCTACAGTAGAAAACGCATTGCTATGAATGCCTCTCAAAATCCTCCCCTCTCTAAACATGCTCATCCCATCGTCCTTGCCACCTCCTGCAGCAGCTCTGGAGTCCTCTTTCTGGAGGGTCTTTAGCTGTGCTGACCTGGCTACTCTGACATCCTGAAGGGATTCAACACATTTCCCTTTCCTGGTCATTTTGAGTTTGGAGAGGAACCAGAAATCACACAGTGCCACAGCTGGTGACAAATGAGTATGAGGACATAGCATCATGTCTTTATGAGCTGCTTTCCTGGTGGGTGGCAGTTAGCAGCAGCAGTCAGTGTAATTTTGATTCCACCTGGTACAGACACTCAGGAAAGAGGACTTCAGAGCTGCTGCAAAAGTGGCAAGGATGATGGGATGAGTCTGCTGAAAATAAAGGGCAGGATTTTGAGAGGGATTCATAGTGATGTGTCTTTTAGTGTAATGTTTTTTAAAATTTAAACATTCACTGTATATTTTGATCACACTTTGGTATTTCAGTTCAGTGAGGAGGAACTCACTGTGTGACATGAACCTCCAAGAACATACGCTGACGACCTTGCTCAGCATAAAAAGTCCAGAAAAAGCTTAGAGAAGAAACGGCAAGGTAAAGAAAAGTGTTGATTCATTCTACTTGATTTTCTAGATTGGGGGAAACAGGTGGCAGTCGTAAGGCAAAACTAAAGCTGTCAGAGATGAGACAGAGTGCTGCAGGGAGCATGGGCAGCGGTGATCACTCCAGAGGACAGCAACTGCTGATTGTCATTCGGAGACTGCAAGAGGGGAGTCGGAGGAGAAAGGGAGCAATGTGGGTGCACCAAGGCGAGAGACTCCTCAGCCCATGCTGCCTCCTTCCGCATCCTCCTGAGGACCCTGGACTTACCGAGATACTTCACAGAGGTTGGCTACATGTGCCTACACAGATGCACACATTAGCAGGCTGAGTTATTCTACCACGGAACCTACTCTGCCTGCAGGGTTGAGAGTAGGTGCTGCTGGTCCTGGAAGCTTTAGCAGGGGACCCAGCCAGTGCTTGACTCTAGATCTGCCCAGTTTCATGGCCCACAGTCTTCCATTTAGTTTGTTTTTCTCTCTGTCTCTCTCCTGCTTTTCCACCCTGGTTTCTCCTGCATCCGGAAGCTTTTGTTAGTGAATTCACATAAAGTCAAGTGCTGTTCTTTGGACTCCTGAGCCAACAGGCCAAGTTAAAAAACAAAAACAGAAACAAAACAAGACAACTCTACACTTGTTTATATCTACAAGAAAGAATTTATTTTCTGGAATAAAAAATATATAAACCGAGAAGACTTTTCTTCTAGTTTTTCTTTAAAATGAGGCCACCATGGCTCCTTAGAAACCGGAACACTGTGAGACTCATCCTCTCTCACAGGACACTAAAATGTAAAGCTGCCTCCTAAACTCTCTCTCTCTCTCTCTCTCTCTCCCCAGTACTAGGACCAGGGATTGAGCCCAGGTCCTTTGCACTTACTTTCACCTTCAACCTTTTTTATTTTGAGACAGGTTCTTACTAAGTCACTAAGTTGTGCAGGTTGGACCCCAACTTGGCATCCTCCTGCCTCAGCCTCCCAGAATTCTGGGAGGATGGCAGGCACCTGCCACCACACCTAGTGTAAACATCTCTTAAATGCAGCCCTGCTTTCTTTCTCCTGTTCTTGTGTTTGGTCCATGACCATGTCTTCATTTACCCAAGCCTGAGCCCTCCTCTGGTTTGCCGTTTCCCATTTCTGTTCTTCCACCCTAGTACTCTGTCTCTCTCTTCAGACAGTAGGACCATGCTGCGCTGTCTCCTCACTTCCATGTCTGGCTCTCTTTGCTCCCCCATCTGTCTGATAAACATCCACTCAATCTGTGATGTTTTTCTTCTCATTCCAGTGATTTATTAAAGCAAATGTCTGGGATAAGATGGAGTCAAGGGGATCTCACGCAGCACAAGGATCTAGGATTCACCCGAGCACCTCAGAGACAAACTCTGAGACCCTGCAGCCCTCCCAGCTGGCTCTTCTTTGGGCTGAAGACTGAAGAAGCAGTTGGCTGATGGCTAATCCAGGGACCCTGGCAGAGCTGCTGTGCGGCTAACTCTGGAAGCCTTCAGACACAACACCTTTGGTCCTTCCTAAGGAGCCTTTCCTGACCCAGCCTCTCTTCTTCTCTTCCCAACTAGAGCTGCATCCCATTTCCTGTGCAGAATCCCATCGGAGAACCTGTGACGCATCTCTGCCCTTATTTGCTTATCTACTCTACTTATACGCTCTACTCCAGCAGCCTGTCAACATATTGGCATGCAAAAGAATTTCAGTTTGTCTTTCCCAGAGCTTGGCATGCATTTGCAGAGTGAATGAATGAATGAACCAATCAATCAGTCAGTCAGTTAATCATTTAATGTATTAACCAGTCATTCAACACTGCCTCCTAAGTGAATGACCACATATAGCTTCTGACCTACATGGAAATTTGTCGTACAAGCAATTGAAATTAGAGCCTGTGTAAGTCTAAAAAAAATCCCATTGCTGATTAGCTGCTGTTTGTTTTGTCCTCTTTTCTTGGGTTCCTGGTTCTACCCATGAAAGTTTAGGTTGGGAATTTGAATGGACGACCCCAGTGATTACTTACTAAGTGGTGAGAAATAGAGGTTTTGGGTAGACTCTGAGTATCTCTCCTTACCAGGAAATCACAGTGATTCCACACAGGTCACAAAGGAAATGTTTTGTTGAGCAATAGTGCAATCAACTGATGAGGACCAGATGCAAGTATGTGCTTCTAAACCCCTCTATTCATCCTGTGCCTCGTGGTGAAGTGACACACTCGGGAAACACAGAGCTTACACTTGAGCTCGGGGAAAGTGCTGAGAGGTGTTCATTCCCCTGCGCTCCCAGTGTAGAAAGGTTGGGACCCAGGCTTGGTGCACAGCATGCTCTTTCTGTCCCTCTCGGGGACACTTGCCCATTCTAGCTCCTGCATATCACACTCAAGATGGACAGTAACTCACAGCTAGACAGAGGTGAAAGCTAACACTTTGAAATGGTGGGGATCTGTTCTCACAACACCAGCTGATCATACCCGCCCAATCCCCACTGATCCAGAGCTCTATGAGGTGTGATCATAACATGCAATGAATATTCCAAAAAAATTTTTTTAGAGAATACATTGCAGTAAAGATACATAGCCTTGAAACCCCTTAAAATCCTCCCCCTGAGTTTGAGCAGACTCATCCCATCACCCTTGCCGCTTTCTGCAGCAGCTCTGGAGTCCTCTTTCCAGAGTGACTTTAGAGGCTCTGTGCTGAACTGCCTCAGCGTCCTGAGTGGATTGAAATTCTCTCCCTTTCATGGTGGTGGTGACTTCAGAGGGGAGCCAGAAGTTTTACAGTTTCAGATTCAGTGACTGAGGACACAGTGTGGTGTTTTTATCTGACAGAAAAATCTGGGTGTCCCCGGAAATAAGACCTAACTGAAAATAAGTGATGCCCACGCCCATGGCAATGGCCAGCGTCGTGCGGAAGATTCCGCCTCCCTGTTCTCTTGCTTGCTGGCTGCTCTGCAAGTCAGATAAAGCACAGTGGTTGGGTCTGGCACTTTCGGTCTCCTATTTTCAAGCTTGATTATTTACTAGCTAGGTCTTATTTTCAGGGACATGTGGTCCATTATTACATATTGCCATTAAGCCCTCTCAAAGTAGTCAAAACTCTCCCCTGGCTTAGAATGCACTTACCCCTCTTGGCAAGGTATCTTTTATTGCAAAAAGTTCTTTTTAGGTTTCAAACCTTCACTGTATCTGTCCATCACTTCTTATCCTCACAGCGTCATTATTCGAATGAACTTCTTTACATGATTACTAGACAACCTGATAAAACTTTCTTGCCTATCGTGAGACATTTGACTAACCCTTCGTGAATTGTTTAGGTGAGGGAAAGAGGCGAAGAGAAAGAAGTCTAACATATAAGCAACTCTGGTTCTCTTCCCAGCCTTGATGACATATTTACTGCTTGACCTTGAATTAGTCATGGTTTTAAGACTTGACCGGATTCAAATGAATGACTTGGGTTTCACAATTTGCTAGAGAAAAGCAGGTGGCAAGACCTGCTTGAAAAAGGCTTTCAGATACGCTTTTCACAAAAGGTTCTTAGACGGGAGACAGTCTTCCCCCACAATTGCTACAAGCAAATCAGCACCTATCATTTATCAATATTTACGGTTAATTAATGAATAATAAATTATTGCCAATTAATATTGTATTAATAAATCAATAATCTATTTTTATATTTTTACTTGAGCTTTAGTTTCAACCAGTGTATCTTCCTATGTTCTGAAGGATGCTCTTTCTGTCTTTATGGCCTGTGTCAAAGTGGGCAACATAAATCGCTGGTGTCGCCATTGTGTGAGAATTGTGCAAAGTGAAACAGAATCCACAGCACGTGGTACTGTGCTCCGGCTCTGCTCTGCCAAGGCAGGAGGGCAAGTGAATTACTGGCCTCCTGTGCGTTAATATTTTTTATTATGCCCTTTATGTCCCGTCAGACATCTTTCTTCTTTAAGGATGGGAATGTGGCGCATACGACTTTCTCCTTAGTGGGGGGGATACGTGTGGCCAGCACTTCAGTGAAACATTCTTTCGAATGGCCTCACACTGACCCTGATCTCCTGTCCAGGATTCTTTACTCAGTACTGCACGGCCAGTTTCCAGTTCCTGAAAAACACCCAGTTCTGTTCATTTCTGCAATGCATAGCATTCCGAACTTAATTACATCCTCTAATCTTAGGTATTGATAATAACATTTTGATTCCTATTAACTAAAAAAATCAGTATTTGAGCGAGAAGTGTGGGTCGAAAGCTTGACTTGCTGCATCCAGGGTCCTTGTTCCCGGAGCCAGATGTTCTGGAGATGTAAAGGAGAACAAACACGTGGTCTCTCGCCCTTGAGGCTTCTCCGGCTAACAGGAAAGGCAAATGTGGAAAAAGAAAACGCTGTCTCCCGTGAAAATGACCATACAACAATAAAGTTCATGCCACAGAGAGACGCGAGGGAAGGGTCACCTAATTCAGAAGATAAAGATGTGTCCCCAGCACCGATTGAGACATGTGACAGTGACAAACACCCTTGAAGTTCAGTCGCTTATTGCAAACCCTAAATTCTTCTCATTGCTCATGGTGGCCGTGTACTAACTTAGCACTGGATCCACGCCACCTTGATTCTGGAATCCAGGCTGGAGGAGCAGCTCTGTCCAGACGGGTGAGCCTCCTTCTGACGACAGGAAGGAGGACGACTCAGAGGGTCCTTTGTCACTTCCTGTGACGCTACTGAGAGGAGACCAGCATCCGAGGCTCTGTGCATTTATTGCCCCGAGAAGCTCCTGGGAAAGATGAGCGGCCCGGGCACCCTGAATGCCTGCGTCTGTTCCTCAAAGCAGAAGGCCTGGCATTCATCACGGCAGGTGCAGGGGCGTTGGTGACAGGGCTGGAAACGAAGACAGAGAGAGGACAGCTGGGCCCCTGGTAGCGCTAAGAGGCTTGGACCATGGTAAACCAGTGAAGTTTTGCCTGGAGGGGAGAGACGGGAGAGAGGGATCACATGCAAAGTATCACACAGGCTGGGAGCATTGCAGTGGATCCTGCGCCAGGGAGCACTACAGGCACAGAGCGGGAGAGGAGAGAGGCCCCGCGGACAGGAGACAGGTGCGGCAGAGAGCCGGATGACTTGAGAGCTGACAAGGGGCAGGTATGGCTCACCTGCCGTGGACCAGACCCGTGACTGCAAAGCGAGTGTTCTCCTTCCTCCAGGAGATGCTGCTTTACCGCTGATGGGATTTCTGCTCTATTTGCTAAACACAACAGAGCAGGGACAATAAACCCCTGGATTCAGGCTGTGAAGGCTGTGATAGACCCTGAGAAGAGAGGACCCAAAACCAGCTCTGTATTGTCCCCACAGAACTGCTGCCCGAGCCACCCAAGTGTAGGTGTGTAGTGGCCATGGTTGCTGAACGGACCAGCCTCGATGCCTCAGAAACCAAGGCCTCCCCCTCTGTAAGGAAGGAAGGGGCAGCCTCCCCCTCTGTAAGGAAGGAAGGGGCAGCCTCCCCCTCTGTAAGGAAGGAAGGGGCAGCCTCCCCCTCTGTAAGGAAGGAAGGGGCAGCCTCCCCCTCTGTAAGGAAGGAGGGGGCGATGGAGGGAAGGACGGACAGGAAGGAGCAAGGGAAGTTCATGGGGGTTTTAAAATATTTTTACACTATTGCAAGATAGTGATGCTCATTTTGGGAAACTGGTCCATGTGTCTATTATATTTTGCTTGTTTCTGGTCCTGTTACCCCCTTCTCCTTTTTCTCCCTACCCCATCCCCAAGAGTCTACTTCCTAGTTCCCTGTTTATTTTATTTCATTCCTTTCCTTATATCTCGGCTTCTCCTATAATGGAAAGCGTGCTATAATGAACTTTCTGGATCTGGCTGACTTAATTTAGCACGAGGACTTCAAATCTCACCCATTTTCCTGCAAGTGACATGGTTCCATCCTTCTGTATGGCTGAGTGGTATCCCATGTGTATAAATGCCACATTTTCTTCATCCATTCAACATGGGTGGGTATCCGGGCTCTTTATAGAGTTCTGCTTCTACGGAGTTTGCTGCTTTACAGAGGGCCATGTGGGTATTACTACACTATATTAATGAGTTCTCCAAAGAAATACAACCAGAAGCAGAGAGAGAGAGAGAATTCTAAAAGTTGGCTTATATAATAGTGAGAGTTTAACAGTTTGGCTGGTATACTGAGAAAAATGGCCAAACACAAGGATAGTTGCTGGTACAATGTCTTTTTGTTCAGAAGAGGATGATTTTTTGTTCTACTCAAACTTTTGGTTCATTAAACGGAGTCCACCTATATTTTTGATGCCAAACTAATTTACTGAAAGACAACTGCTTTCAAGGATTTCAATATGATCTCGCAGATATACCCACGATGATGACGTTGGAGCAAACATCTGGATCAGTGACCCAAACGTGCTGACAATTAAAAGGAAGTGAAGGGAAGGGAAAGAAAAGATGTAAGAACCTGTGTTAAACTCCCAGAACCTAGCTGGGCATGGTAGCACACACCTGACATCCCAGCACTCTGGGAAACTGAGGCAGGAGGATCACAAGTTCAAGCCCATTTTGGGCAATGCAGTGACTTAACAAGAACCTGCTTCAAAATAAGTAAACAAAGAAATAAATAAATAAACAAATAAAACACAAAGGGTGGAATGAATAAATAAATAAACCCTAGGACCTGGTGGTAACCTACCAATCTGGGATTTATTTTGCTATCATAGTTATATTATTGTTACCCTTTTGTTCATCTCTCTTTTACAGATGAGAAAAATTGAGAGTCGGAAATGAGTACCAGGTCTCGAGACTCTCGGCCTCTCCCCGTGCCATGGGTGGAAGGCCTTCTGTCTATCACTGGACAGAGAAGGTCACTTATCAGTCCTTGGCCAGTTCTCAGGTAGGATTTACTGTTAAGTGACTCGAGTACCTCTTAGAAAGAACCATCAGACTGATCAGTGGAGGATGCCACTGACTTCACTGGCAAAGAACAGAAGCCAGTGCTGAGCTACTGAACGCCTGAGCTATTGAGAGAGGCCCCGGAACCTGCCCCTTTGGAGAGGGGAGGCAGTGCTGCTTGGCCTCCGCTGAGTGTCATCCACTCAGGACATGATGAACATAGCCTGTCTCCTCCCTATGTCCAGCACAGGGCACAGAGGATTCAGAGAAGCGAAGTGCAGAACATGTATTGAGCTCTTATGTCCCTGGCTCTTTGTCCCCATGCATGACCTTGCTTCATTTGAAGCTGGATTCAGCTCTGAGAGAGGCGAGCTTCCCTCAGTGTCTGTGTCTTAATTGGTAAGCAGGTCATAGGAGTGTGAAAGCCGGGTCCTGGCTCTGGGTTGCAGCCTCGGAAGCTGAGACATCAACAGAAGAGTGAAGCTGCTCTCCTGGCCCAGCAAGGCAGACAGCGGGGGTGCAGGCAGGTCCCGTGGAGGCAACGCCCAAGGAGACGGTGGCCACGGGAACTGGTGTCGTGCCATGGAGTCAAGCGGGCGGGGAAGTGGGCACCCTTCCCTAGGAAGGCCCGAGAGGACTCTGCTCACTCTGCTCCTGATTAGGGTGTCTGCGGACACCAGTGGGGTGAACCCCTGGCTTCCCCTACCACTGCCCCCACCCTCAGAGCTGCATCCTGCAATGATGCAGGATGGGAAATAAATGTTGAGTCAAAATAAATCATTAAGTCCTGTCTCTGCCATGCACTTGCCATGTTACCATGGGTAGGTGACTCACCCATCTTCGGAAGGGGATGGGGTACCAGCACAGCAGGACTCCCCTAAAGAATGGTGACTGGGGGTAAGATGCTTAGTTTAGCACCCAGCCTATTCCTGGTCCAAGATCAGGTGCTTATGCTTCATACTCTGTCTCCTACTGATGCACAGTACTCTCTCCCCCTTCTTATGCAGCTCTCAGGGAACTTTCTGCTTTACCAGGAATTCAGCTATTCTCTTTCTCTCTGGAGAAAGCCATGCTTTGATCCGGGATTGACAGATGAGGCTATTCTGAGGACTAATTACAGAACACACCCAGCGAGTGGCCCTCTTTCGCCCACACACAATTACTGGAACCCTTACGTGCCGCCCAGCCAGCCTTGCCAAGTGGCGCAAACCTATGGCACCTGTTGGGAGTGGTTGCCCATAGCAACAGCAAGGAGGCAGAGCTCTAAGGATGAACGTGGCTTCCAGGGTCTGTGGCTGGTTTTGCTCAGGAATTCTCTTCTCCTTTGTGCACAGATGTGTGTGAGGCAGCCTGCAGTTAGAGGTGAAGGAGTTAGAGCAGGGGAGTTGCAGAGGATTTACACTTCCAACTGCACTGTTTTTAAGGTACAACTTTGCATGTGTGAAATATCCTGCCAGGGGGCCACTTATCTTTATTTCTTTGCAAATACAGATGCCCCTTGGTATCCATTGGAGATTGGTCCCTGTAATCCCCACAGAAACCAAAATTCAGGGATGCTGAAGTCAATTACATGAAATGGCATAGACTCTCCCTATTTCTTCAAGTCATCTCAGATTATTTACAATACCTAATACAATGTAAATGCTACATAAGAGAATTGCATTGCAATGTTGTTTAAGAAGTAATGAACAGAAAAGTCTACGTGTTCATTATAAATGAAGGGTTTTTTCCTAAATATTTTCAACTTGTTGTTGATTGAATCCATAGATGCAGAACCTGAGAATATGAAAATAGCAGAGATTCTGGTCTGACCTCTCTTAAAATCTCATTAACCCTGTCTTGGGAAATGGCATTCGGCTTCCTGGAGTTTTAGGATAGTGAACTGGGAAAGAGAATTTGCAATCTTATAGAAATTACCATCTCAGGAGAATAAAAATAATGATAATAAACAGCCCTGAGGGTTCTTGGAAGAGGAGCAGAGAGGGTCTATGGTTTACTCTGTCTCCATAAAGAATTGAAAGTGAGGCAGAGTTAATCAGAAAATCACTTCTCAGAGAATCCTGGATGCAGCAGGACTGCCCCTAGGTGGCACTTAGAAAGGTCACCAGCCCCTAGCAGTTGTCAGATGGGGATTTCTCCCCTTCAGGTTGCTGAAAGCATTTGCTGCAATATAGGAAGTTCTGACCCAGGACCTGGCACTTTGTAGCACCTAAAAATAGTAGATCCATGCCTAAAAAAGACCACTGTAATAGGGAGATAGGAACGTGGCCCCATCTTTCCCTTTCTCCTGGGATTCCTCAAGAGGCAGGATCCCACTCATGGCTGTCATGCTGTTTCCTTCCTCCAGGCCCTGCCACCACCTCTCTGAGGAGCAGTTAGAAAGTCAGCAAAGATGGGAGGAAGTGGGGCTCATTTCTGACATCCCCAGTGGGCCATGACCAACACTGCAGTCTCCACAGGAGATTTCATAAGAGTCACAGTGGGCATGGATTAGCCCTGCCAATTGTTAAAGAAGCAAAGGGATCATGTGGCAACTTCTACTGGAGTTTTGCATTCCCTGTGACAGCTGAAAGTGTCCTGGCCACTGGACAGCTACTCCAGGAGCTATGGACCCTACCTGTCCCACATGGCTCCAGTCCATGGTCACTCTGGATTATTCTGCCCTGCAGATAACCACATCTCACTGACATTATATCAAAAGTCCTCCAGTAGGTCCAAGAAATGCTGAAGTCTCCCCATGCATGTCCTTCTTTTCCTCTGTGTGAGTAGTGCCCCTTCACATGAAGGAGCTCCCTCCACCATACTACCACCCCCAGTGCTCATGGGTCCTAACAAAGGCCACCTTTGGGTGACCCTATTGTCTACTTAGGATTCTTACCTCAGTAGAGTGGGCCACACTAACAAGTCTTGGTAACACAGGAGGTTAATAACTCTGAAGAGTTCCAGTGACCTGCACCAAGCATCTTGGAAGAAAGGGCCCAGCTTGGCAGATCCAAAGCCTGAGGCCACCATTGTGGAGGATCAGGAGTCAGAAGGCTGGGGACTGGGATCAGCCAAGATACAGCACAGAGAGGCAGCAAAAGTTGAAGACAGGGTTCTGGAAAGCAACAAAGATCTGGTGGAGCTGGTAGGGGCTGCTGGAAGCTGCCAGGCGCTGTGTTGCTACCACTATAATACAAAGCACTGTAGTAGTAAAAGCTGAGAGGTGTTGATGTGCGGAGATTAAAGCTGTGGCACTAACGGCTGGGAGCCACTGGCTCTCAAAACTCAGAGCCGCTGACTAACAAGGGAGAAGCACTTCACCAGTTTGAGATTCTCATCAGAATTGAGCAAAAGGACCCACAGTGGCTTGGCAACAATGTTGCATGTGAATGAGTTAACAGGCCAGAGTAAGCATGTGGTCTGTCCTAAGTGCCCTGCCTTGCCTATTAGTCTCTCCAGATTCACGAGGCGGGCAATTCCCTCTGCCTTCCGGGAGGACTTTTTTCTAGATTGCAGGGTAGAGCTGACGAGGACTGACAGTAAGAGATTCGGTGTCCATGATCTCAGCATGCCAGAAAGGTGGACAGGAAGGTCAGAAGTCTGAGCCCAGACTTAGGAACTTAGTGAGTGAGTGAGAATCTATCTCAAAATTAAAAAAAAAAACATTTAAGAGAGCTAGTAGGGATGTAAAAACGACTACAAAAAAGATTCAGTATCCCTGTGCAGACTCCTTAATTTACCGAAACACATCACAACAAAGAAGAGTGTCTTGTGTGTCTTGTGATGGCAGAAAATTTGAGTGCTTTTCCAACTGTAACAGAAGTGCTTCTGCAAGTGGAAATCTGGATTTAGGTGAAGAAAGGGACATCTCCTGCTCCCCTGAGGATTCCCCACCATGGCTGAAGAAAGGAGATTCGAGATGGGAGAGAAAATGAATAATCATTTTGCCTGAAAATTTTAATTTCCTCCAGTGTCTCAAAGTACTTTATTGGTGCCTCATTTTCTTTTGGTTTTGTTATTTTTAATAATTGCACAAATCATGAGTCAGTCATACATTATTTTCTAAAAATAATGTAACAAAGAGGCATTAAAACCATGTACAATCTGATCATCTAGATATATATCTTTGCTTGTGTTTATCTTCAAGTATGAATCTCCTGAATGTCATCCCATAGTGAATAGTATTGGTCAACAGATTTATTAATTTGTTGATTTCTATTGTAGCTTAACATTTTAAAACTATTTACAGAAATCTTTAAAATTACATTAAAATGTTTCTGAACGTCCTTGGTGGACGTTCAGAATTACAAAATTACATTAAAATGTTTCTGAACGTCCTTCATTGTTTTAACGGGTTTTCCTGCTGTCTTTTTTAGCTTGAATTTTAAGGTTTTAAGATGTGCACCACTTTTTAACTTTTGTATGTCCAAATCCATTGTTACACTTCCTTTTTCCCATTGTTATTGGGATTTCTTTTCTCACCACAGTAATAATTACTGAAATCTTCAGTGTGTACTTTTTAGTTACGTATTAAAATATTTTATTTTTATTTGACAAAATTTGTATATATTCATGGTATAGATCATGATGTTTTGGTGTATGTATGCATGGTTACATCACAGTAACTAACCTATCTATCTCCTAACAGTATCATTTTTCTATGGGGAGAACACTTAAGACCTGTTCTCAGTCCTGTGTGTGGATATAACGCATTGCTATGAACTGTAGTCACCATGTTGAACGAAAGACATCCTGATTTTCTTGCTGCTCTCTAACTGAAACTTGTGTACATTGGCAGACATCTGTCTGGTTTTACTCCCACCCAGCTTTTTGTCAGCAACCTGTTTTTTCTTGACCTCTTCAAAAATTTTAGATTCCACAGATAAATGAAATTGATTTGCTCTTCTTCAGTATAATGTCTCCCAGGTTTACTCATGTGGTTGCAAGTGACAAGAATTCCTTCCTCTTAAAATGCTCACTAGTATTCCCCGTGTATGGATGAGCCACAATTTCTTTATACATCAGGACCGCAAAGGACCCTGAAAATCAAAGCAGTCATGAGCAAAGAGAACAGAGCTGGAGAGATCACACAACCTCATCTCAAAACACACCACAAAATTACAGCAATCAAAACAACACAGTATTGGCACAGAAACAGATGTAACAACGAACAGAACAGAATAGAGAAGGCAGAAATAAAACCACATGTATGTGGTCAACTGTTCTTCAGCTAAGATCTCAGAGTGGATAAAGGGGGGCCTCTTCATGTAAGGTTGGGAAGCTGGACTCATCTCACCCCATGTGAAAAATGTCAACTCAAAATGGATTAAAGACTTAAAGGCAAGACCTAAAACTCTTAAACTAGGACTAGAGAAAAACTTAAAGGAAAAACACCATTTGGACCCAGCAAATTTCTCAGCAAAAGCACAGGTAGCAAAAAGCAAAAATATAAGAATCACATCAAATGCTAAAATGTCTACAGAGCAAAAGAAACAATCAACAGCATGAAGAGACAACCTATGGGATGGGAGAAAATATCTACCAACCACACATCTTCTAAGAAGTTAATACTCAGTAACGCCAAAGGAACTCCTGCACTGCTACAGGAAATAAGTGAAGAGGTTGAATAAAACATGGGCAAAGGGCTTGAAAAGACAATAAAAAAGCACAAAGGCATCCAAATAGCTGACATGAACAGGCAGAATGTTCAGCATCACTAATCAACAGGCTGTATGCAAAGTAGAACCATTATAAGCTGCCTCCTCGCACCTGCTGGGATGGTCATTCTAAAAAAGGATGAAAGAGAACAGGTGTGGTCAGGTGAGGCTGCTCTTGGGAACTGTTGGTGGCGTGTAAATTTGCTCAGCCACTTTGAGAACAGTGTGAAGATTCCTCCAAAAAATAAAAATATAACTGCCGTATGATTTAGCAAGTCTGCTGCTGTGTATGTATCCAAAGGCAATGAAATCAGTGTGTGGGCGAGATGCCTACAGCCCTATATTCATTCCAATGCTCTTCGCTGTACCTGGAAAACAGAAATAACAGCAAAGTTTGTTTCTGAGCCCAGCAGAAATATATTTCATTATATGATGTGAAGTAAGACCTAGTGTAATTTTTAAAAAGTCTTAACAAAATTTACAAACATCTTTTATCAAATCCTCTTGGTTTTATATATATAAATCCTCTTGCATAGATATATATAAATATATATATATATAAATGCATATATATTTATATATAAATATATATATATAAATGCATATATATTTATATATAAATATATATATGTATATATATATATATAAATCACTCTTGGATTCAATACATAATAGGATGAGTTTGACCACTGGATTTTTTTGTGACATTCTATTGTTAATTTGGTTCATTTTTCATACTTATTTTTTTCATATTCTTATTTTGGCAGCTGTATGACAAGATATAGAATAAAACAAGTCTTACTCTTGCTTTGTTCTCTGGCTTTTCACCTATTCCTATTTGCTTATTATGCAGGATGAAATCTAGAAAGTTTGAGTCTTTCAAGAACTCTTGAAGTCTGACTGTGAATTAATCTGGAAAGGGGCCTATTTTTCTAGTGCTAGTCACAGTAAGCCGAGGTAGGCCCTGATCATACAATCATTTCACCTCTCTCATACTGCAAGCATCACCTCTTCCTAATAATTTCCCCCAAATCACCACTTATGTCTAACCCAAAGCCTCCAATGTAGTAAGTCTTCTCAGTACCTGAGACAACAGAGCTCCTGGAATAAGAAAGCGTGTTGTTGTTATTGTCATCAGAAGATACGTATAGTCTATGATCTTCATAATCCAGGATTACTTATTTATTTTTGGTACCAGGCATCGAACTCACAACCTTGTGCTTGCCAGGCAGGTGTTTGTGCTACTGAGCTATATCCTCAGATCCATCACAATTTTTGAAGCAGATATTTGCTTGCTTTTCTTCCTTTCTTTTTTTTTTTTACTGTTACTTAATCAAACTATGTATTTATCTGAAGGCACGCATGTGAACCTATCAAAGCTTTGAGGGATTTTTCATTTGCAGAAACTATCTCCTGTTTTTCCTCCAGAATATTTGTATAAAGAGCACAGAGCACTTTGCATCCATAAACTCTTTCAAACATACTTCTGAGTGTTAATGCTGAATATAAATGACGTTGGAGTAAATTTCCTAAATACATATCATATTTACTTGAACCACTGGCTCAAAAACTGACATGGAGAATTCTCCTGGGACTCAAAATGTCAATGGTTACCTAAAATTTAGAAGACCAAGAGAAGATGAACCCCCTCTCTGGCCCAGGCCTCAGCTTCCTTGATGTGAAATGTTGAGATTGGAATAAAAAACACAGAGCACCTTCAGACCTGTTATTTCTTGGGACCTATTTCCACACTTTGAAAACCTGATCTTTCCTAAAGATGCCTTCCAGTACTAAGATTGATGAACTTGTGTCTAAAACTGAACCGTACCCCTCGGGGAAGCTGGGGTTACCTATCATGGCGGGGCTGAGGTTAGAGACTAAGACACTCACTGAGCTTTGCTGACCTCACCGCATAGCAGCCCCCATACCTGAGGAGGACCCAAAGCAAATCCAAGACCGTGTGAAATCACAGTTTTCCTAAAGCTCTTCTACCCCTCCTGGACTTAAGATTGTATTTTACTGCAGTGAGTGTTGTTAAGAGAAAAAAATGTGCTGAAGAAAAATAACTCACAAAAGCAAACATCTTGTAACTGTCAGCAAGAGCCACCCCCTTGGCTATCTGAAGGCATTGTCCTTGGCCAGCATCTAAGAGCAGCGCGCTCCACACCCCACACCTTACGAGCAGAGAGGTGTATTTGGCTCACAGTTTGTAGGTGTTTCAGTCCTTCCCTGGTCTGCTCGCTCCAACATAGAAAGATGCGGAAGAAGAGAGCTGCCCAGAGCACGACCTGACCTGCGGGAAGCAGAAAGCCAAGTGAGCCAGGGAAGGAGAGGAACCGTACCAGCCAGCACTGCCTTGCAGCCGACTCTGCTTCCCAGCAGTAAGTCAGCTGGAAGCCCCAGCGATCCAGCCACCTCCAAAAGCCCCATGTACACGTCTAGATAGAAACCACAGCAAGGCTCGATCTGCAGCTCCCAGCCTCTCCGCAGACTCTGAGATCTGTTTGCCCCTCTGTGCCTACATCCTGCATGGTCTGAGAGAACCGGCCCTTATCCGGGCCCTGAAGACAGACTGAAGAAGTTCTCTGTGGTAGAGGTTCGCACAGTACGGTGTGGCTGAGAACAGAATCACTGCTGGGAAGACTGCGTCACACAGCCGAGAGCGATCGCCTGTACCTGGAAGATGTTAAGAAAGAATAAAGAAGAATTTACCAGTATGAAAAGAGAGACGTGAGAGGACGGTGCCAGGCAGAGCGTGTGATACGTAGAAATGCGGGAAAACATTCTCCTAGTGGGGCGATCATGGTCAGGAGGGCAGGAAGGGTTCGCATTCTCAGAAAGGACCAAGTTGTCTTGGTTGTCTGTATGTATCTGTGCAAGTGACAGAACCCACTGCACAACTGTCATCACATGTATTCGAACTAAATCACACATCATCAATACTACTTGAGGACGCAAAGGTTCAAGTTCTTATGGGAAGGACAAAGAATTATGGGCTAAAAATTTCCTGCGATCTTAGTGTCAGACTCACCTCTTCCTGCCCACGTGACCAAGGTCAAGGTGTCCACTCTATTTATTTATCAACTAAGTAGGAATAAGATGAGGCTATTGTCTGGTCCTCGGTGGCAGTATGGTCACAGCCTAGTGGCACCTGGGGAAACACAGCTCTGCTCTTTGAGACCCTGTCTCAGAGTAAAAAATAATAAAAGGGATGGGGATATAGGTCAGTGTGAAGGTCTTGGGTTCAGTCTTCAGAAACACACACACACACACACACACACACACAGTGGATTCTCTCACAAAGCAAAATTTCCTCACTACATTTAAATCTTTAGCTCTCAGAATCATAAGAGAATCTGTTTCTGTTCCTTTGTTTGTTTTGTTCTGTCTTTTTCTTTGGCACTGGGGATTGAGAATCTTTGTGTGTGTGTCTGTGTGTGTGCCAGGAATCGAACTCAGGGCCTTACCCTTGCTAGGCAGGTGTTTGCACCACTGAGCTATGTCCCTAGCCACAATTTTTTTTTGGTTGGGTACCAGGAATTGAACTCAGGACCTTGTACTTTCCAGGCAGGTGCTTGTGCTGCTGAGCTATATGCCCGGCCCTTGGGAACTGAGAATCTGACAAGCCACCTAATTGTCCCAGCAGCCTCCAAATAAAACTTGCGATCATTGCTCTGTGTGCATGGCTACACATAAAAGCTCAGAGAGGCTAAATGACTTGAAAAATTCAGTCAATAGACACTGGCCCTGGGGTGCTACTGTAGGTCGCCTTCACATGGAAACTCAGGAATGGGTCTTTGCTCATTTTTTCCTTCAAATGGTTGTGGCTGAATCATTCATAAAGACTGTTGGATGTAGAACAAGTTATTACTTAAAAATGAGTGATAGAGAGGAACACAGTGAGCATTTCAACGACTCAACTCCCATCCAACGTAATCCAATTTCTTGAATAAGCTCAAATATAAATACTGATTCCCTAGCCCAGCATTCCATGCTCTTAGCACTTGTAAGGATGAGTAGGTGTGTGCTTGATATGTACTCGAAAGAGCCACGTATTGGGGTTGTTTATCCTTAGTTTTATCTAATGCAACAAATTACAGAAAAAAATGCAAAAAGAAAATAGAATAATAATTTTAAAAAGCACATGCATAATTAGAGCTGCCTAGAACACATATAGGAGGTGTGATCTAAAAATATGGTGAATGTTCAAACTTTAAAATTATTACATTGAAAAACACACTATCTTCACCGCCCTCAAATACTGACCCTCACTTTGCACACACTTGTCCCAACATCCTGGCCACTTCCTGCAGCAGCTTTGGAGTCCCCTTTCCTGAGGGTCTTTAGCTGCACTGTCCTGGCTGCCTCCATGTCCTGAGTGGATCCAAAACATTGCCCTCTCCCTGCCAGAAGTCACACAGTGTCAGATCTGGTGACTGAGGTGAGTGAGGACACAGCGTCATGTTTTTCTGAGCTGCCCTTCTGTTGGATGGCTCTCGGCAGCAGCAGTCACTGTATTTTTTAATCAATCTCTGCAAAGACACTTAGGAAAGAAGACTCCAGGACCGCTTTGTAAAAACAATGGGATGAATATGTCCAAAGTGAGCAGGGGCATTTTGAGGGAGATTTGCAGCCATGTGTTTTTTACTGTAATAATTTTAAAAAATATTTACTGCAGTCAGTGGCAGCAAACACCTGTCATCCAGCACTTGGAAGGCTGAGGCAGGAGGATTTTCATGAGTTCAAGGCCAGCCTGGACTACATAGCAAGACCACTACTATCTTAAAAAAGCAAAACAAAAAAAATTATTGTATCCTTCAACTCTACCTCCTAAGTCAAGGCTTTGGCCCTAATGCCAATGTGTTGAAACTTCAAATAGTATGAATAATGGCAATATGTATTATATCTAGGGGCTCTTCTAACCAAATTCCCATGTACTACCTTTAGAGACATTTCTAAGATACTCCTGGATCATGAAATTTACATCAAATTTTAGCTTATTTCCATGGCTATGTTTCCAAAAGTCATCAACCTATGTAAAATCCAGTAGAAATTTTTAAAATACCATCTAACAAAGCCAGGTGCAGGGCCATAATCTCAGCACTCTAGGAAGCTGAGTCAGGGGGATTACAAATTGCTGTGCAATTTAGCAACCTCAGAGACATCTGTCTCAAAATAAGGTATAGAAAATGATCTGAGGATGTAACTTGGTGCAAAGACTCTGAGTTCCACCCCCAGTACCACGAAAAAAGAAACATCATTAACAAAAGATTGAACTAGATGGGAAATCAAGAGCCATTTGGGACTTGAGAGGTCATGGGGGGAGGGACATTTTTTAGGTATCAGTTTTTCAGTCTCCCATAAGCAAGTTTTTCCCTGATAAATACCCTTCACAATTAACACCACTTTGTGGCTGACAAAAACCTTCCACTTCCATGTACTCAGGGAGTTAGACTGGCCTCCTCTCCGGTCCATAGAGAGAAAAGCCAGTCTCAGCCTGTGTGGTTGGCCTTGGATTGAACCCAGAGAAAAATGCTGCATTTCACTGCCTGCTGATGCCCTATGGAGTGGACACAGCCTATTACTTTGCCTCTAGGAATCAGGGAAGAGATTCTCACCAGCTCTAGGCGATGCCTCTCATTTTATAAGACTGCTATTTGTCCACAGAGACATTTTTCCTACTTTATTTTCCCCGCACGTGGAGTGCAGGTGATCCTTTAGCAAATGACGATTAAATGAACAAATGAATGATAAAGTGAATCCCTGAACCTGAAAGTTGCAGCTCGGGGAGGAAAAGAAACTTTCCCAGCGTCTGCGCTGAAAGTGTCACAAAGGATGTCTTTGTAGATCTCTTCTGGCGCGTGCCGTCTTTGGCCCATCTCATTCTTAAAGCCTTTCTTTGGTCCCCTTAAATGATGACAGATGCAGATTTCCACAGGAGCCTGCACAATTCGGCTCTTCTGAATTTTATAATATGAATTTTATAATATGAATTTTATAATATGAATGAAGGTTGTGGCAGAAGCTCTGCAATCTCTGCTTTGCCTTTGTAGGATAAAGCTGCTGCAGGGTGCGTTAGAACATCTAAGATAAGCTGGGAGTGTCCTGAAAATACATTTGTGCTGTCTGGGGGTCCTGAGCCCTAAATTTAGCATGCCCCTCTGTCTCCTACACTCACTTCTTCCTTTCAGTCCCAAGTTTCAGGTCCAGCTCCTTGAGCTTTGGTTTCCTTTAGCAGAGCTGCTGTGGTTATAGAACCGTTCCCTCATTGTGAGAGTCAGAAGTCATCACCTGGGCAAGACGGGAAGGTGAGGAACCCTGTGTTGATCAGACCACAGTGGACAGCGGGTACCGGCCACTCCTCTGCAGGACTCTGGTCTGCTCTGCTTCTTTACTCATTTCAAGAAGCTGACACTGAGGATTTTCAGTGCAAGAGGAAATCAGATGTGTTCTTATAGCAGACAGGTGAAGGAACTATTTGCTCTCTGTGTACCCAGGTGTTTGAGTTACTTTCATGTTGCTGGGACAAAATACCCAACACCCACAAGTTAAAGGAGGGAAGATTTGTTTTAGCTCACAGTTTATAGAGGTTGTAGCCCACATTCTGCAGGATCTGAGGCAGCATGACATGGCAGAGGGGCACTGCAGAAGAGAAACAGTCCATGGGAGGGCAGGCAGGAAGCAGGAGACTTGCTTCTTCCTTTCCCTTTTTATTCCATGTAATCTACAAGCCAATCAGTTGGTGCCACAAACACCCAAGGTGGGTCTTTCCTCTTAGATATGTCCTTCAGCCACACCCAGAACTATACTGAACCCATCAGTGTCCCAGAGCCATGCTTCAGTCACTCTCAGAAGCCCCACCTATGAGCACATGAGGCTTTGGGGGACATCTAGATATAAGCCATAAAACCAGGCAAACACCAAAGAGAGAGGTCAGGAAGCCCTTTGGTGGCTCATCTTGAGTGGGCTGCAGGATTCGGGTGGTGGGTTTTGTGGGAGTTAATTCCTGTGTTTTGCCTGGCCACCTTCTCCAGCTACAGTTAGAGGGTACCAGGGATCCATAGGTCCTGAGGAACCACTAGCCACTTCATTTCTTCCACCTAGAGAGGAGAAAGCAGGTCGCTAATGCTGATCTGGGCATGCAAGGAAGATTCCAGTTCAGTCTGCTTTGATTAGTGTATTTTAGACTGATTCAGCCCCAAAAGTAGGACAGGGCACACAGAGAAGAGAATTTAATAATTAATGCCAATAGAAGTTGGTTTGTCCCCTGTCTTTCCCAGGTCATGGACTCAGAGAACTGTGGGCAGGCAACACAGGCTCAGTTCCATGTGGCCTATCATGTTCGTTTACAAATATTGGGAAGATTGATGGATGCCTGTAACCCCAATATTCTAAGAGCCTGAGGCAGGGGGGTTGCAAGTTCAGGCTCAGCCTGGGGAGATTGGCAAATTGTCAAGACCCTGTATCAGAGTAAAGTACGGAAAAGACCTGTGGATGTAGCTGAATGAGAAGGTCCTGAATTCAATTCATATTTCAAATTTTAAAAAAAGGAATGAATGAAAGAAAGAAAGAAAGAGAAAGAGAAAGAGAAAGAGAAAGAAAGAAAGAAAGAAAGAAAGAAAGAAAGAAAGAAAGAAAGAATGAAAGAAAAAGTTGGGTAGTTTAGGGCCCTCATGCTATTCAAAGTCTGCTTTTGGCCTCTCTGGCTCTGCCTTCTTAACCCATTCTATTCCTTTTGCTTCATTAATGGTCCCAGCCTCACCTCACTGACCCAACCAACAGGGTCTCACTACATAGCTGAGGCTGTCCTTGAACTCGCCATGTTGCCCAGGCTGGCCTTGAACTCACAGGCTCTTGAGTGCTGGGATTACAGCCACACAATACCACACCTGACTTTCAATTGTCTTTTCTGATTTAACAAGTCTGCCCCATTTATTGAGCATTCATCTTGGCCTCTGCCAACACTGACACCAATAGTGTCAGAACCCTTAGAGGCCCAGGTTCTTCTTGGACTTGCCCACTGAGAAAGGTCAGCAGCCATGATCGCAGCATGGCTGTGTTCAACTGAAGTCATTTGCAGACCACTTTTTTTTTTCATGCAAAGTATCATAAAGGAGAATGAAAATGATAATTCAGTACAATTCAGGCTCCAGCCTCACCTAGTTTGAGACTTTGAGTATGGCTCTTCTTGCATTTTGCTCTAAATTTTTCTTCATCTCTTAACAGAAGCAGCCAAATTTGGGTTCTAGTTTCAGTGCTACACAAATTCATGAACTGGGAGAGCTCAGATAGGTAAAAAGAGTTTTTCTGAATTAATGATGTTTCTATAAAATCCATCATGAAAATATATGCTTCCTAGAGAATTATCCGACTAAGCAAATACTATAAAAACACGAGAAATGGCATTGACTTCCTTAATGTCACTAGCTGTAAACTAATTTACAAAAAGAGAAAAATGAATTATCCTGGCCCACTGGGAACCAAACCACTTCTTTTGTGAATTTTTCTTCTTCCTCTGAATGGAGTATGTTAGAAAAATATTCTGGAGAACTCCTGGAGAGCTGGATTTTGCCACCAGAAAGTGGCAGAGTGGTGTGGGGGTGGGGCCGTGGTGGAACTGAACTGTTCCCCCTCTAGCTCATTGGGTGCTTCTTTCACCCATCCTGAAATTCCCCTAGATTGTCTCCTGCCATTCATGCACTCTCT
This sequence comes from Dolichotis patagonum, assembly GCA_004027295.1. NCBI lineage: Eukaryota > Metazoa > Chordata > Mammalia > Rodentia > Caviidae > Dolichotis > Dolichotis patagonum. The sequence continues at coordinate 23,200 of PVJX010002241.1, read as the reverse complement.
GTCCCAAAGGGAGAGACAGTGCTTTTTCTGTCTGAGATTGTCCTCGCCCCTTAACCTGGGATCCCAGCTATTGGTTACCTAGTCCTCCTATACTTCTCTGAATTTTAACCTCCAGAAAGAGCATTACTCCCTCTTTGCTCCCTGAACATGTGGCGAGGCACTAGCTCTCCAGCTTTGAGGGGTGTCTTCATTATTTTCTTTATCATTGAGACACAATGCCTGTCACCCACAGCTTAAAGGAGGAAATGTTTATTTGTGCTCATATTTCGTGAAGTCTCAGTCCATAGTCAGCTGGCTCCAAGGCAGGGTGGCATGGCAGAAGGGCTTTTCAGAGGAGAGCTGCTCATGGCACGGTAGGCAGGAAGCAGAGAGTGATCAAGGGGGGAGGAGGGAGATAGACACTGCCTGACCACATCTCCAGTAGCCACTTCCTCTGATAAGGTCCACCTCCCAACATCATAAACTCAGCATTATAAACTCAGCAGGGGACTAATTCAGTGATGAGCATCATATTCCCATGTTCCAATCACCTCCCCAAGTCCCCACCTTTGAGTGCATGAGGGTTAAGAGAGACATCCAGACAGAAACAATAAGTGGAATCATACCGAGGTCTCAGAAACATCCCTCCATCCTCATATTCCTAGGATGAAGAGAAGAAAATAAGGATTGAATCCCCTCGTCATTAAGATTCCTTCCTAGGCTGCTGAGTTCCTGCGAATTTGAATGGATTATCTAAGAATCAGTGTTCACACTTCACTGGAAGACAGAGGAAACTGCAGAGTCTGACAGGAGAAGGCGGGTGACACAGAAATGTCTCCAGGCACTGCCAAGCTTGACGGGCACCAGAGCCTGCGATATGAAAGACACCTAATGTGAACATGAATCAGCATCAGATAACTAAAAAAGTTAAATAATTAGGCTCACTTAATAGCTACCTGATTATCTAGATTTGGATTTAATTAACATTTCTAACCTCTCTTTGTCAGCAGCTATATATTATTCAATTTAAAAGTGGAGAACTTTCATTTCTTAGAAAAAAATCACTCATTTTGCAGCACACCTATGAATTCATTTTCAAATTGAGCAATGAAGCTATTGTCTTCCCAACTTTTCCACTGCCCCTCCCAGAGTGTTATAATTAGTTTTCTTAAAAGAGAGAGAGAGAAAATTGAGGCATCCTAATGATTATTTTCTAAAGGTAACATTGGAATGCAAATGATATCTTGAACTTTATTCATTATGGGAAAACTCACCAAACTTTTTGGCACTGGAACAGGTTTTGTAGAAGACAGGTTGGGTTTTTTTGTTTTGTTTTTTTGAGACTGGGATGTGGTAGGGCGTGAGGGGGTGGTGGCTTCTAGATGATTCTGAGAAACCCTGTCCCTGGGGTTTGTGCATGTGCAGTTCCCAGTAGGGTTCCAGTTCCTACAAGAATCTGACGCCCTGACAGGAGAGGGAGCTCAGGTGGGGATGGAGCCACGTGGAGCAGCCAGAAACAGAGAGCAATGGCTGGCTAGGCCATTTCTCACCTTTGCTGTGGATCCTGGTTCTTAACAGGCCACAGACTAGTACCAGTCTGTGTCCCAAGAATCGGGGCCCCGAATTACATTACATTATATTACATTACATTGCATTCTGAATGACATCCTTTTTTTGGCAGAAAGAGGCAGAAGTTTTAGAGCTTAACCAGAGTTAGTGATCACACTTGAGTTGTTCCCAGGCAGTTAGGAAGACAGATAATTAGATAAGCACCATTCAGAGTTTGGTCTCGCAATATACACCTATAATCCCAGTACCCTTGGAGGCTGAGGCAGGAGAGTTACACATTCCTTTCCAGCCTAGGTAACATAGTGCTTAGGGTGAGCTTGTCTTAAGAAAATAAAAACCGACTGGGGACATAGCCCAATATGAAGTCTCTGAGTTTGATCCCCATCACCAATAAATAAATGAATATATGAATGGATTAGTGAATAAATAAATGTGTCCAGGATACAGTCAGTACAAGGTCTGCCATGGAGTACAGTATAACTTTCCCCAGGGTCTGGAAGAGCAAATGATGAGGAAAACAGGGCAGAGTACCTGGGGGTTATGCCCCAGGAGTCTAAGTAGACTGTGCCACATCTAACAAGCTAGACATTCTAAAGATACCATGCTCCCCAGTTGATCATAAACCATGCCTTAGTGTATTATTTTAATACCAACTACTTTAGAAAAGGTTGGCATACATGAAAAATTTAGGGGAAGGGGGCAAGTATGATATAAACCTAGACTAAAGTAAGATTAAGCTTAATTTCTTAAGTGTTCTTGGCAGGAAGTGGGGGAAGGAGAGTGTGAATTCAAACCTTGCCCCAGATCCTGAGAGATACTAGAACCTAAAGGGAGGAGCAGAGAGCTGGGAGAGGAGGTGCTACATGCTAGGTTTTGCTTGTGCAGGGCTCGGGGAGACATAAGACACAGTCCAAAAGTGGACAGACCTTGAATGCTAGGCTAAGGGGTGGGGATTTTGTTAAACTTTTACAAAGCGAAATCACTCATGTACCCAATAAGTAGAAGGTTTCCAAATGAAGTCTGGATTCTGTTTCATTTATCCTATTCCAAAAAGCTAAATAAAATGACCTTCAGAACGGATGCCGTCTCTTCTATAAATATACATCCCCATTTTTCTTCTCAAGAGTGTCCTGGGCTGGATGATAAGTTGTGTAGACACCTGAGTACACCTTGCCACACAACTCATGTCATCGGGAAGGTACCACCACCCCTCCAAGGTCCCTGACTAACGAAGCACCTTGTTCTCTTGTTTCAGGTTGGCCTTTGGCTGGTGTTTAGTTTGGCCTGGCCTCTTCTCTCTACCTGATGCTAACTTTGCATGCAGTGCTGCTTCTTTGGCCTTCACCTCAAAGGTTTTGGAAAAATGCTTCATTTGTAGACAAACTGTGCTCCTCGGGAGCTCAATACCGACTCAGCACCAGAATTAAATCCTTTAAGAGGTGTGTCAAGCGGTCAGAAACCAGCAGCACATAAGGAAATCTCTGGAGGTGTAAAGGTAGTAGGAGGGAGGCACACAAAAAAAATATATATTGTACACATCAAAACCCGCCCCCAAAAATGGGAAACTAGGGGTACGGCCAGGCAACAGAAGTGACAAAAATGACTGAAGTATGTTAGGTACCTGTAGGAATCTGCTAAAATGAAATCTATTAATCTGCATAACCAGGGAGCAAAATGCAAAACTACGTGTTAGAATTCAGGCAAGGAACTGCGTGTGAAGCTGCAGAGATGGGTGGTGGCCTTTAGGGAATATTCTGGACTGTGATGGAGATTCGGGTTACAAGGGTGTGGCTAGCAGGTGAGATTTCACTGAGGTAGAGGTTTACGATTGGGGAGCAGTCGCATGTTTATATTGTATGCTAAGTTAAAAGCAATTAAACCTACCAAGTGTTTAAATAGAATCAATTTCTGTAGTTCTCACACAGTTCACTTGTTTTTGCTTTTTTCAAGGTTTTATTTTATTAGTGCATGTGTTTGCTCCCTAATGATCGTGTTCCTAGTGGGCAGAGGCACCTGAGCATAACTCATCTTCTTCTTCTGTTCTCTTCCCAGCCTTTCCTTCCACCTCCCAGCCCCCATCCCATTTTTCAAAAGACCTATTTGGTATTTATTTATTTATTTTATTTATTTTTTATTTTATTTTAAAAGGGAGTAAAATTAAACACAACAAAACAGAACAGAATGGGACATAAGAAAGCATAAATTTCAAAGCTAGACAACCAGAGATCTTCATTAGCTCTCATATTGTCTCTTGTTTTCTTCCAAATGGTTGTCCTTATCTTTGCATATGGAGAGCTCATACTGAATAACATAGCCAATCTTTTCACAAGATGTGCAGTTGACTGGCTCCCACTTGTTAGGCAGGGGGGATGGGGAGGGGGGACACAGGATGGGGGACAGGAGGACATGAGATGTCTGATTCTCAGCCCACACACAGGCAGGATCACAGTCGCTTCCCAGAGACAGGAAGAGTTCCTTGTTCTCCCAGCACCCCGAGTCAACCGCGGTGCAGGTCCCAATGTGCCAGGGTCTCTCTCCTTCGGGCTGCCGAAAGTCTGCCACACTCTCAGCCGCCCCCCCAGAGAGAGGAGGAGTTCCTTGTTCTCCCGGCACCCCGAGTCAACCGCACGGTACAGGTCCCAATGCACCAGGGTCTCTCCAAAAGACCTATTTGAATGTATGTTTATTTTGCAACTTACTGGGTTCATCTTTGTCTCAGGTGAGAAGACGCTACCTTTATCATGCACAAGGTCTCTCAAAACCTTCATCTGAAAACCCCATCTCCCTATTCTTAACTTTCCAGTCCTGCAGGAAGAGTTAGGCTGGTCTTGACACATGATATGCAATGAATAGAGTTTAGTGCTGTGTTTCCAACTGAACAGAATTCAGTGAACCTGAATAGAAACATTGATGGGGCCAGTGTAGTAACAGACCCGGTCGGGAGAGTCTGATCCTCTAGGTGTTATTGAACCCGAGTGGAGGGAGCAGCTCAGATGCAGCTCACAAGGGCTGGCTTTCCAGCTGTGCATGGAAGGAAAGCAGCCTGGGCTCTGGGAGCCAGGAACTGTTCAGATAGGAGTGCCCTACGCTTGCTGGTCCAGCGTCTCAACTCTTCAGAGATCTGGGTGAAGGCCTGATCCTTAGTCTATGCTGCCTTGGCCACCATGAGCCAACACTTGGCCTTTGTACTCTTCTGTTGTGTGGACTTCCCAGGAGAACGTGGCCCAGGCACTAGGAATTCTGTGTTGCCACTGTAATTGGTGTCCTTTGTTTCAGTTTCAATGCTTCCCACATACACCTCATGCCAAAGGGAAGGGAGGAATTGTCATTTGCTGCAACACCAGTAATTTTATAGTCTTCCAGCCAGGCACATTGCATGACAAATGCTATGTGACATGCCCAGAAAATAAGCAGGAAAAGGTAGTATCAAATAATTCTTCTTTTAGGGGATCAAACTGAGGCTCAAAGTGGTTTTTTTTGAGAAACTGCTCGAAGAATTGATAAGTAGAAGTGGATTTTGAGTGCCAGCTCAGAAGTGGGCTTCAAATGCCAGCTCCTGACAGACGACACGATGACTCATAGGCCTGCTCTATTAGCTGGGCACAGTGGCATCTGCCTGTCATTTCAGCACGCTGAGGGGCTGAGGCAAAGGGATGTCCAGTGTGAGCTCAGCCTGGGCAATTTAATGACTTAGCAAGACCCTGCCTCAAAATGAAAAGTGAATGAAGGCTGGGGATGTGCTTCAGTGCAAAGGGTCTGGGTTCAAACCCCAGGACTAAAAAACAAAAGCCACACCAATTACACTTGATTTGGACAGTCCCAGGAGATAACAGTCGAGGGGCAGCCTAGTGCACAGAAACCCAGGCTGAACTGCAGCAGGGTATGGAGAGAGAAATCCTTCAGGATTCAACCCACGAAACTCATTGCCTGAGAATCTCCCCAGCAAGACTCCCATCAGAATTACTCAGTACTCTAAATCACATAACCAGGTGAGTGTGTGTGTGTGTGTGTGTGTGTGTGTGTGTGAGTGTGTGTATACAGAGAGATGCCATTTACTTTTAGGTTTTGCAGTTACCTAACTGTTGTCTTTTTTCCCGCTGGGCATGGTGTTCCTGGATGGAGACAGATGAGACACACACATGGGGAGGTGATAATTAATCACTACTACCCCAGTACAAAGCCCCACATGCAATGTAGAATTAGCAAAATAAAAGTCTAATGAATGGATACATGGAGGACAGAGTAAGACAGAATTCAAACGATTTGCTGTATTTGTCAACGGTAATGTGTCCTGTGTCAAAATGTCCTGTATTCTTCCAGACTTCATATTTTAACAAGTTAACACACTTGTAAAATGCCATTACATATAGCACTAACTGGGTGACTTCTCATCCACTGTATTTTTATTCAAGGAATAATTGCTGAGTATCTGTTAGGATCCAATTTCAACCTGATGTGTTAGGAATAGATGTAAAAACAAGGAGAGTTCCATTCTTCCAAGGTTACAGTTGGTTTAGTGACTTTATCCTTCTCCTCCTCCTCCTTCCCCTCTTTTTCCTCCTCTTTCTCCTCCTTACACTCCTCCTTCTTATTATTATTTGGCAGTACTGAGGATTGAACCCAGGGTCTTTGCACTGAGCTTCAACCACAGCCCTTTTACCTATTTCCTTTTTTTTTTAAATTTTGAGACAAGTTCTCACTAAGTTGCTTAAATTGTCCAAGATGAGCTCAAACCTGCAATCCTTCTGTCTCAGCCTCCCGGAGTACTGGGGTTCCAGTCACCATATCTAACTAGCTTTGTGTCTTCATTACGGTGCATTTCACCACTCGTTCTGTCCATGGAAACCATGGGCTACAGTTCCTGACTAGCTTACATCGGCATCACCTCACCAGACCAGAGAGTGTGCACACAGGAGTCTGGTCACCAGGGAACTTGGGATTCTGCTCTGCTGCTGGGCTGAGTCGCCGACTGAGCAGGAAAAGGAAGGCGAATCACCCCATTGTCTGGAATGTACTCCCCCCCAGACTCTTCTTGGTGTATATTTGGTTCTGTATCAAAAGAGCATGAGTTGATAAATTTCCTATGCGCCAGCCATGCTGTGGTTGAATATCATACTCCTGCCTCCTTTCCTCTGTTTCCCTGAGGATTTTCCAGCCGTGTGGGTTGGAGAAGAACACAGTTTTGCAGCTTTTCCAGATTTTCCATCTCAGCAAGCATGAACACTAGCACTAAAAAGACAAAATATGCTCTTTTTTTAAAAAAGGAAAATATGTGTTTGTCCTTGGAATCAAAACCCAAGGTGAGGCCCGTGAGTGGTCAGTCTGGAAACAGGACACTGGAGACTTGTGTGTGGGTTCCTGTGGCTGTGACCAAGAGGCAAGGTGATGTCAGGTTGCTGAGGACAAAGCTATCTTTGTGCCTCTCCTGGGTCACTAGAAGGACAGCACTCAGGTCCAGGGGGATCTGCAGGCCCAGATGCAAGTGACACAAGGACCTGGCAGACCTTGGTCCAAGGGATTCTGGCCAGATCTTGATGGTGGCATCTTCACAGGAAGCCAGGCTCCTCCTGAGACAACCTCAGATGAATCATTCCCTGCTTCACTTTGCCTCCTCTGTGCTCCTGAGCTTCCTCCCGTGGGAAACCCTACAGCCAGAGTACACTGACCTGAAAGCAAGGTAACCTTCTTATCCAGAAAGTAAAAATTAAAGGTAGAGCCCATGGAGACAATATTCCCTGCATTGCTTTCTCTCTGAGGCAGGAGAAAGGTGACATCCACAGCAGCCCAGCCTTGTTGAGTTGGATATGGGAGCCATGCTGATGGAAACCGAATTTGAAGACAGTCAGCCCTAACTCTTTCTCAAGTTTCCTTCAGTGGTGAAGATTTCCCAAAGCTTTCCAAAAGAGAGTGACTCCACAAATATATTGGCTAGGGCTTTCTAGGGGAAGAGAATCAATAGAGTAGATGATAGATAGACAGACATCAGACAGGTAGACAGATAGGTGATAGACAGATACACAGATAGATGGATAAAGTAGGCATACAGGGATTAGAGGCAGGAGAGTCCACAATGGCTGCCTGTGCACTGAAGAACTGGGGAGCCCAGTGTCTGCTTAGTAAAAGAAGCTGGAAGATCAAGGATGCAGCACCAGTCCAAGAAGCTTCCTAGACGCTCCCTGAAGAGTCATTGCTAGGAGTGTGAGTGGTAAAACTGAGAAAACAGGAGTCTTCTATCTCCAGGTAACAGCAGAAGCAAAAAGGTGAAACTGTTCCAGTGGAGTGGAACTTCCAATAAAAGGTGCACCTTTTCCTCATTCTTTCCCTCTTGGATCTACCCAAGCCACAGCTCATTGGGTGGTTCAACCCACAATCAGGCCAGGTCTTCCCCCTCTGATGGCTGGTCTACATGCCAGTCATTTCTGGAACCGCCCACAGCCACACCCATAACAGTGTTATAAGGATCCGCTGGGTGTTCCTTAATCCAGTCAATTAATAGTCACAAGATTTTTGAAATAGGGACGAACCCAGGGTCTCTATATTACCCAGCCAGTGAGATTCAAACTTGTGACCATTTTTGCTGCCAGCCAGCAGGTCACTTCACATCCATGAGCTTTGGATGCAACCTGTAAGTGGGAATCATAATAGTGTGGCATTTCTAAGAAGCTGACCTTCCTTATGACCGAGGAAGTGTTAGCTGCTATCAAAGACAGTAAACACCAGCTACCACTTAGTATTCCATCCCTTGTCCATTCCAAGGTGTCTTCTCCCTGCTTCTTTCTTTCTGGAAACCCATGAGTCACAGTGATTTCCAGGAGAAGCCGGTCAAGAAGACCTTGAGCCTTATCTAACCAGGAGCAGCAAGGGCAGGTTACTTTAGTGTTTCAGTTTAAAACGGAATGGAATAAAGCTCCACCAGGGCCAGTGCAGTAGGCTCCATTTCGGTTTACCCTTTGGTTAGGTTCTAGTCTGGTCCCTGAAGATGCTCCACGAATGCTGTGTGACTTATGAGTGCTGCATCCACAGAGAACCCCACAGAAACCCGAGGCACTGCTTCTACCCTCTTGAGCTGTCTATTGCTGCATTTGAAATAAAGCCAGACCTCTCCAGGCTGTCTGTCCCTCGTGACCATTTCCTCCACAGCAGCTTATTTTCATGGGACTGAAGTTCCTGTGCCTCTATGGCCATACTGCCCGGCACTCAGCCCACCTCATGTGATGTTTCCACTCGACCTTCTTAAGTATAGTTGCCAACAAACAAGCAAACAAATAAACAAAATGCAGTGAACCCCAGATTGGCAAACTACAGGCTGTTACACAACCTGGATTTAAAGCCTGACTCTACTGCCAGCTGGGTGAATTAGGGTTGATTTGCCTCTCTGAATCTTGCTTTTTGCATCTACTAAGGAGAATTTACAAGTACCTTCCCTTTGGAGAATGTTTGACAGTCAAGATGTGAAAATTGATACCAAGGTCTCCAAATGTGTGGCAAGCAGCTAGTGTCCTCTTAGGAGAGCAATGCTTGAGCTTCTGAGACAAACCACCTCCACCTATGAGCCATGGGGAGACAGAGTGCGGCTGTTCTCAGGAAGTCATGGATGCAGGGAGGGGTTGCAAGCCTGTTGTGTTAGTCGGGATTCTCTGGAGGAACAGAATCAATAAAAATGTATATATAACTGCACAAGTGGATATAATGGATAAGATTCCAAGACTAAAGCAGGAGACTCCACGGTGGGTGTCTGTGTGCTGAGAGCCAGACGATCCAGGAGCTGCTTGGCCCGAGACCACCAAACCTACACAGCCAGAAGGATCACACATGCAGCATCAGTTCAAGATCAAAGGCCTGGCAGCTCACTGAAGAGTAGCTGGTGCAAGTCTGTGTTAAAAACTTGAAGAAATGGAAGACTGATGTCTAAAGGTAACAGCAGCAAAGGGTGTGCCCTCTCAGGGAAACAGAGCTCTTCAAAACAGGGACACTGCCTTCTTCCCTTTTTATTGTAGCTGGGCTGCAAGCCTATTGGCTGGTGCTGCCCACATCTGGGGTGGACCTTCCCCCACAGTTTGCTGACCTTCATGTCAGTCATCCATAGACACACCCAGAACCGTGCTCCATTAGTCTAGGACTTTCTCAGTTGATTCAAGATAGGAGATCAGGATTCATGGTCACAGCTACCCAGGCCTGTCACACAGTCAATGCTATATGTAGAAATGAGATCCTAACCCCAATCCATAGCCATCCTCAATGGCCCCTCAGATGTCCCAGGAGAACTTCAAAGCTAACATGACCATGTAAAAACCCACAAACTCCCACAGTTCCTACGTGCTCAAGGATGTTGTTTTACTGCTGCCCGCCTCTGTTAGAAGCCTGAGCCATTTCCTGCCCTCTACATGGTGCTCTGAATCAAGGGAACGTCAAGTTTTTTTGACTCTATTTTCTTATGAAAACCAGAACCAGCATGGCTTCTATGCTTCCTCTGCCAAGCAGGCTTCAGCACACCTCTCACTTCTCTGGGTCTTCTCATCTCTTGTCTCTAGCCATGAACAAGTGCCTCCCTTCCCTGGATCACAGCTACAGAAGCAGACATCCGATCAACAAAGGCAGCCATACCCTGTCATGCTCACCCCTCATGTGGTCCCTGCCCTGATACTGTGTGCAGCATCTGGGAGCCACTTCCAACCTCTCCTGCACCCCACATTCTTAGGTCCAGCTGCATAACCTCCCTTGGCTCCCACTATGCTGGTCATTGTGCTTAGTGTTCCCCTCCTGATAATGCTGCCATGTGTGAGGGTCCTCTGACACCCACTTCCTGTGAGCTCTGCTCCTCGGTGTTTAGGGTGGACCCCCTTCCTGGAGCCCTCTAAGGCTCCGTCTGCATATACAGATGAGGGAGGGCCTTCCGGATGGATGAAGTTATTGTGGCTAGCGCTTGAGGACTCTGAAAGCTCTTATACCACAGCTACAGAAGGAAAAACCACCGCTTCTACGGGAAGCACTTTAGATGAGAAATGCCCACAGCAACACAAGAAAATAGGCTCACCCACCACTGCCATTCAGCTAATCTAGAGCATGCAGAAGCCGGAGCAGGGGAGTGGTTGTCAAAGCTTGTGGTGATTTCAAACACAGGAGAGTATCCAAGCCCAAGGATATCACTGGAACTGTTTTCCATGTGGGTCAGGCTACCTGGAGACATACGTGTGGTGTTAAGTGCTGCTTTTCCTTTGCCGCGAGGATGAATTCTAACTCGCTGTAAATAGAACGGAGAGAGATTTGGTGCTACATTATTTATTGCGTATTCCATTTGCCCCCAAGCAGTGATGTTTTTTAGGTGCCACAAAGGTAGCTGTGTATCTTGTCATTACACAAAGGACACTCCGAGAGTTTACCTTATGAAATATAAATTAGTCATTCATCAACCACCGAAGAGCATGGGAGGTGATTCCACCACGGCTGTGGGGGAAACTAGAAATAGATGCAGTATCTTCTCTCCTCAAGGAGTTCTAGATTGGTCCCCAAAGTGCGACTCAGCCAGTTTTTCCAATTGTGTAGAATATGCAAAATGTAAACTCCTCTGTCTTTTGCTTGGTGAGCCCAGTGCAGGCTCGAAATCCTATACAGAGAAACGTGGCCCCTGGAAGGTTGCTCTGAGCTGAACCTGAAATTAGAAAAAGCCTTTCGTGAGTGAAGCTTCATTGCATAAACAACAGAGCAAGGGGGCTCTTTGCACCTGACTCGGTCACTACCGCAGGTTGGGATCCAGGGAGACGCTGGGCAGAGGGGCACCCTCCCTTGGAGATGTAGGTATTTCCCAGGAAAGCATCTCTTACCCTTGAGCTTTTATTATTTTTCTTGCTTCTACTTCCGGTGGGCCTCTCCTACGTTAACTCATGTCTGGATCTCTGTGTTATTCAGTTTGTGAAACATGCATGGGCCTCTTGTCCGCAGCCGGCTGCGCTGCCCAGCCGGGCACCTGATAGTCTTTCTCCGTGAAACCCACCTCTCCCCTGCACTCAGCGCAGCTTCCCCTAACTCCACAAGCCCTTCCAGAATCTCTCGGTGCACCCAGCGCCTCCAACCCCATCCCAAACACCTGCATTCCCAGCTCTCTGGGGTTCTCAGCATCTCCGGATCCCTTGGGATTCCAGTGTCCACCTCCCGCACTGGACCACAGAATTCCCCCGGGCAAGCTCAGGGCGGGTTTTTGTTTCTTTTGCTTTTGTGTCACTGGGCACTAAACCCAAGACCTTTACCCACTAAGCTACAAACATCTCCAGGTTTTTCTATTTTAATTTTGAGGCAGGATCTCACCAAGTCACTATGTTGTGGCTTGAATTTAAGATCCTCCCGCCTCAGTCTCCCAGAGTGCAGGGACAACAGATGTGTACCAACACAACTGGCTATTGTAATCACCATTATGTCCCCTGTGCTTGGTACCACAACAGCTTGGGTGTATGTATTCATACCATGAATTACCTGCCTCCAAGTTAATTCATTGACAGGGCATCCGCAGTCTGAGTTCATTTCTTGGTCACCACGAAGCCCTGCAGGGGCAGCTCCGGTCCCTGTGCTGTTTCCATCCTCTGGCTGAGGGGTGCCCTGGCATCAGCCGAAGTAGAGAGTAGAAGTGGAGGGATGGCACCCACCTCTGGAAGGGGTGCAGGTGTGTCCGCCTCATCCACAGTGCTTGGGCCACGCTGAGGCACACAGCTGTCCCGCGGTGCGGCAGGGAGTCCCTGTTTCATCTGTGTGCTGTGGGTCTCCACTACAGTGCCCTCAGGGGCTGCAGGGACTGGGACACCTATGGGCATGGAAATCAGGCTCGGGGAGGGAAACTGATACAAATTTAAAAAGCGAGGAAGCCAGATGTGGTGGGGTGCGCCTGTCGTCCCAGCAGATTTCGAATATGAAGCAGGAGAATCACAAGCTCTAGCCCAGCCTGGGCGACTTAGTGATGCGACAAGACCCTGACTCAAAATTTAAAGTACAAAAGGTGGGGTGAGGGCAGGGAATGGAGCTCACTGCAAAGGTCATCAGTTCAGTCCCCAATAGCAGGGAACAAACCCAAAGCGTAGGCTTGGCTGGGGAGGCCAGCGAAAACCCAGAGCGCCTGACACAGGCACCTTGGAGACGACAGCTGCCGAGAGGCACAAACACATCGTCCAACGGTGCAGGACTTGCAGGACGGCGGTGGAGTCCAGGCTTCGCTCTCGGGCTGTCAGTCCGACTTGATCCTGGTCCTCTCCACATGGAGCCCTTGAGGCAGCTCTGAGCATTGCAGCAGGGGGCGCCCCAGTGATGAGGGCAGAGACACCATGTAGAGCCCCGTTCCTGGGGAGCCACTCACCTGGCTTTCCCCGGTGTGTTTCCTTTCTTAATTGCCTCCCGGGGGGACAGGTGTGAGAGGGAAATCCAGCTGCTGTACCTGCTCAGCAGATGCTGTGCTCAATGTACACACGCACAGGCAACAGGATGCAGCTTTATTCCTGGAAGCAAAGCAGCTGCTCCTGGGGACTGACACGGAATGAGGATACAGAGGCTCCCAGGGGCCCTGGCCCTTGTGTGGTAAAGAACGAAGCAGCACACAGGTCCCCAGCCAGCTGCAGTATGTGGGCAGGGTAGAAAAATGCAGTGTATATTTAAAAGGAAAGATTTGTTACAGTAAAAGATGCATTGCCATGAGTCCTCCTCAAAACTCCTCCCTCTTTGAGCACACTCTTCCCGTCAACGTTGCCACTTTCTTCAGCAACTCTAGAGTCCTCTTTCCTGAGGGTCTTTACATAGTGTGACCAAAAATACAGCGAATGCTGCTGCCAAGAGCCAGCCAATAGAAGAGCAGGCTGGTAAAAACCTGAGGCCATGTCCTCATCCACCTTAGTCACCAGACCTGACACAACACAATTTCTGACTCTTCTCCAAGGTCACAATGACTGTAAAAGGGAAACTTTTGAATCCACTCAGGACTTAGAAGCAGCCAGTACAGCACAGATAAAGACCTCAGGCAAGAGGACTCCAGAGCTGCTGCAGGAAGTGTCAAGGATGAGGAGAAGAGTGTGTTTGAAGTGAGGGGAGGATTGTGAGGAGATTTATGGAAACGGGTCTTCTACTGTAATAACTTTTTTTTTAAATTTAAACATTCACTGCATATTTTGATCAGCTCTTGCATGCAGGGGAATGCACCTGGCTTTGGAGAATGAGGGTACGTCTGAAAAGATGTCACATTCGAGGAACCAAAGGATCCACTTAAGGGCTAAAGGAAAGAGGGTCAGAGATGCCCAGGTGTGCCCTGAAGGGCAGGAGAGAGGAGTCAGAGCCTTGGTAAGCAGATGACATTGGAGCAAAGGGTCAGCCCAGCATGTCACAGGATGGTGATGTCTCCAGGGCTGTCCAGAAGGAAGGTCCTAAGGACAAATAGGACCTGACAGGACCAGTCACAGGGACGGAGAGGAAGCGAGTGGTTGGACTGGGAGCCAGGTCCCAGGAAGCGTCTGTCAGAGACCTAGCAGCACCTTACCTTCCATCCCGGGCCTCCTGGGCGGGGCTCCCTTTGGCCCCTAAGTTAAGAAGGGACAATGAGAGGTAAGAGTTGCAGTTCACCACTAGGAGAGCCCATTCCAGAATCCTGCACTGTAGCCAGCTCATAATCGCTGGTTTATACCGTGATCAGGAGACCACAGTCAGCAAAATTTCACGCTGCATTTCAAAATAGCCCGAGGAGGGGATTTCGAATGCTCCAACACAAAGGAATGATGAAAGTTTGAGGTGATGGATATATTAACTGCTGATTCCATCATCACACACTGCACACACATACATGCTCATCGCATAGACTAGGAAACACATCATGCACGATTGCTATGTAGCGAGTAAAAATAAATACAAATAATTAATGACCAAAGCTTAAAATGTTACAGGCCTGGTAGACAGCATGGGTTGTTTATATCATAAGTGTGCAAGGTACATTTTCAGGTGAGAAAGTGGAATTTGAGGCAAAAAGACTTTGCCACCATTGCATAGTTAGTCCATGGGAGGCCCAGTGCACCGGGCACCTGTGGCCACGTGCAGAGCAGAGTGGGCACGGGGAAGGAGGCTCCGGTCTCAGGAGCTATGGGCTGGTTCTGGTGAGGTGGCTGGGGCAGATGTGGAAAAGGCAAATGAAAAGGGCAAGTGTCTCTCTGTCTGAGGCAGCTTCCTCCTGCTTATGCTCCTGCTTCCCAGCCGCAGAAGGTTTTCTCAGGGAGCAGTTCGTGAGGCGCTGCAGTAATTACGGGAGGGGTGGAGGAAAACCTGGCGTGAGATACAAACAACGATGAAAGTCAGACAGACTCCAGACTCTTGAGCATGGAGGGAAAGACAAGGACGGAGGGACACAGAAGGGAGAGAAGAAAAGGAGGGAAGTGGGGCGGAGCTGAGCTCTCCAGTTCCAAATCATGTTTATTACCTCGCCTGAACTGCAGGAGTCTCTTCTCTCCTCTCTCCCTTCCCGTATCTTGATCATAGAGGACCTTATCAAGCTTTGTGTCTTCTCCATCACTTAAGAAGTGGTGATTTTAAAAATACAGTGAATGTTTAAATTTTAAAAAATTTACTACAGTAAAAGATACATTGCAGTGAATCTCCCTCAAAATCTTCCCCTCACTTCCAGTGCACTTGCTCGTTCTCACCGCTTCCTGCAGCAGCTCTGGAGTCCTCTTTCCTGAGGGTCTTTAGCTGTGCTCTCCTGGCTGCCTCGATGTCCAGACTGGATTCAAAATGCTTCCCTTTTGCGGTTATCTTGACTTTGAGGAAAAGCCAGGAGTCACAGAGTGCCAGATCTTGTGATAAGGTAGAGGAGGACGCAGCATCATGTTTTTTATTTCACAGAAATTGCCAAAAACAGTTGATCAGCAAAGTGAGATTTAAAAAAGCACAGTGGATATTTAAATTATTAAAAGTCACAGTCAAAGTCACATTGCCAACGATGTCCCTTGACATACACTCCCTTGCTTGGAACACACTTATTCCTTTGTTCTTGGCAGTGTGACTTCGCCCTGAGTCTTTTTAGAGTATAAACACGCCCTGGGAACTGTGTTTCCACTGCCCCGTGTAAGTCGTAAGAAGCTGGCACGCTTTGCAGATCCTGGATCTGCCCTCGCCTTTCCTCTAATCCAGTCTGCAATGCTCAAAGCTGCAGGTCTCCAGGCTCCCTCTCTGCTGGTTTTGGGCTCCAGCTGGCCAAAGCATGTCTTAGAAGATCACACAGAGATGAGGAAGCCAGAGAGAAGACAAAAGCACAAGGTCCTCACTTTCCCTCTCCTCTCCAGCCTCACAGCAGCTTTCCTCTGTGGCCAGGTTGAGACAGCCCTGGCTTTCAGGGTTTCTTTGTCCTGTGGTTTGCTTGTCTATCACCAATGTGGCTAATTCCTTGGATTAAACTCCTCCTGATTTAAATACTTGCAGCAGGTCCTGTGTTTGAATGACACCCGAATGTACTTTTAAACAATACAAAGCCATGCATTCTAAGACTGTAAACAACACGTGACAAGATTCAATTCTTAAACTACCTGCCTCGAAGATGGGTTCTGTGTCAGATGTATAAATTGAACAGGAAGAAAATCAGGTGAATAGAAGAAGCCAAAGTGTTCACAGGCAGAAAGGTCATTTTGAAAGGAAAATTGTTCCGTTTCCTTAGAAGTTTTTTCCAATGACTTAAGATACATTACTGTCCACCAAGTTCATCAATATTTAATTTTCTTCTAAAAATTGCCCTGGGATTAGCATTACAATGAAAACAGCCTTTTATTCTGAGGAAAAACATATCTCCACCATGAGGTTGTTTTATCTGATAGCTTGGCAAGCATAGTACAGTGAGGAAAGGTTATTTGTATGAACAACAGATATCCTTTTTCAGAATCTCTGTCCCTTGCTACTTCCACAAACTGCACCTCCTTTTTATCAGCAGGAAGGCAGGGTACATAAAACTTTGCAACAGCAGGCGATGTTCCCTAATGTTTGGCTAATCTTTCCGTGTTCTCAAGAGAAGGTAATGGAAGAATTTTAATAGCAGGGGTTATGTGAATGTCTCTGGTGATGACTTGGCCCAGCTCACACTTTGCAAAATGCCATGGCGCGGGACCTAGGAGTATATCCAGCCTTTCTTTGCTGCTCAATTCAGAACCAATTTGTAGCTATCTCCTAAGTGCTAAGCTTTAATAGATACACTCTTAATAATTAATCCTTTCCTTAAAGTGCTTTGATTTTTCTGATTCATGTTCAGCTAAGTATAAACTTGGCGACCCAAAGCCTATTACACCGACACGTAATGGCAATGCTAGAGGGGTGCAGGCTCCCAGGCCTCCTGAGAATCAAGGGGAAGAGGCTAGGCAAGCAGCGTGCTCCTTAGAGAAGACTAGAGTTGCATTTGGTCCACATTAAAACAAGCACCAGTACGCATCACTGGATCACCCTGCCTGCTACCCACCTCTTCCTTTTGCTGTTGCCTCTGCCTCTTGACCTCACTATTCATCTGTTCAGATGCAGCTGTCACCTCCTCCAGGAAGCCTTCCTTCACTCCCTACTCTGCCTCAGGGGTATGCTTTTGCCCACCTTCTGCTTCCTGTTAGCTAAAGAGCACAAACTCTTCCTCTGTGTGTTCACAGCTTCTGTGGCTTCAGCAGAGTCGAGCTCAGCTGCTCAGTGGAGCAGATCTACTAATATCCAAAGTCGAGATCATCCTTCAGCCAAACTGCGAAGGCAGGCACCCCCCACCACGGCCCTGAGCTTCAAGTCTATTCCAGTCGGCAACTAAACATTCATCTGAGGTCTGCATGTTGCCTGTGTGCCCACGCTGTTTGCATTGTTCCTTTCCTTTTTGGCTCCCTTCCTGAAAGAATTACGCAAGCCCCTGTCCTCTCTCCCCTCCTCCTCCCTCTTCCTCCTGCAGGGCACTGTACCTCCAGCAGGAAAAGCTCTGAATGCGGAGAGCTGGCCCTCCAGGATCCTGTTACTAATTCAGCGCATGCATACCTTTCCCTGCTTCCTGCAGACTTGCATTTTCTTGAGACTGGCAAAGCCAATTCCTCCTTCCTCTCTATCCTCTGCAGAAAGTAGCCTGGGAAACCTGAAGAGGCGGTAGGGGCTCAGTTGGACTTGCTCCATCCTTTATGGGAACAGAATCGATAATAGAAGGTCCATCTGGGTTAGAAAAGGCTCCATCACGAGCTCCTTCTGCAACTCAATTGCTTCGTTTCTAAAATTAGATCTATAGGCTCAATGGACTCGTGTTTGGGGGAGGAAGCATAAGATAATGTACCTCAGAGTCCAAGATCCAAGGGGGATAATTATAGAAAACATTTTATTTCAGGTTATTGTGAATTGAATATGCTCTCGCCATTCATATGTTCAAGTCCTAACCTCTAGTACTTCAGACACTGTGGTCCTATTTGGAGATAGAATAAAGGAATAATTCCAGTAGAGTTGTGCTCTAATCTGATATTACTGGTATCTTTACTTATTTATTTATTTATTCATTTAGTTAGTTGGTTGCTTCTTCTTTTGCACTGAGCCATATTCCCAGCAACCACTTTATTTTCTTTCTCCCTAAATTGCTAAGGAGCCCAGGCTGTGCTCCCACTCGTCATCCTCCTGCTTCAGCCTCCAAGAGTGCTAGGAGGATCACTGCACCAGAGTGCATCTGAGATGATGAGTTTTCCCTGGAACCTCTGCAGGATCATTTCCAGGACTCCCATGGATGCCATCATCCCTGGGTGCTCCAGCCCTGGTATGAAATAGCATGACCATTGCACAGACCCTGTCCACAGCCCCTGTGTCCCCTAAGTCATACCTAGATCACCCACCATACTGGACACAATGCAAACGCTATGTAAATAGTTGCTCTGCTAGGCTGCTGAGGGCATCATGATAAGAAAAATGTCCTTACATGTTCCTTTTTCCCTGAAAATTTCAATCCAGGGATGCCTGAATCCGCAGAGGCCAAGCCCATGCATGTGGAAGGCAGACTGCACCCGCAGCCCTCTCTTCTCCAGCCTGCTGCGGTCTTAGGAACCTTGACATGGTTCTCACTTAGATTTGTACCACTAGCACTTAGCCCATCACTTGGCGTGTAGTAGCTGCTCAGCCAATGTGTGCTGGGTGAATGTGCGAATCACATCAATGGATAATTACTAGTGTTTTGCAGTTTACACAGCATTTTCAATGGCAAGTAGGAGGAGAAGAGAAAGAAAGATCATGCAATGTCAGAGCAGCTCTGCTCAGGGCTTCTGCCAACTCTGACTGGATTTTAAATGAGTTACTGCTCTCCGAGGAACTTCAGTGGAAATGCAGCTGTTAGGAGGTTTTGCATGGGAACAAAGGAAGGCAAATTTCATGCAGTGTGGTCCAGAGAGGGACCAGATCCACCCTGGTGCAATTTGATGGGCCCTGGGAACTCCACAGGCCAAGCAGGGTCCTAAATGTCAGCACAGGGCTCAGGCTCCACAGCGGACAGCTGTGTTTGCCTGGGGTCACGAGCTCTTTCCTGAACAGGCATACCCTGCAGTGATTTCCGGTCTGTGCGCTGAGTTCTAAAGCCCTGCCAGGACTTCTGGGGAAGCCACGTGGGTGTAGGGAGGGAGATACAGCGAAAGAGCTGGCTTCTGGGCAGCTTCCTGAGCAGGACTTCCATGCCCAGAGCCCTGGTAAGGCTGATGGACCAGGCCAGAGAGAGCGTTTTGCCAGTTCTGCCTACCGTCCACCACGCTCCAGCTCCTGAAATACACCCAGGTGGCTGTAGGTCCAAATGTGACAGCCTGAAATGACACCCAGTCTCCCCTGTTCTGACTCTGGCATTTCTCCAGCGCATCTGCCTGCTTCACTCGCGTTTCTCTTCTGCCTTCTTTGGAGCTTTCACAACCTGCTTTTGGATGCCCCTCTGGCTCCAACGTGTAGTCAGCTCCTGTGATCAACAACTTTTCTTCATAGCAGCAGCCTGAGGGCTGGGGATGCAGCTCAGTGACGGAGCATTTGCCATGGGTTCCTTTCCCAGCACAGAAAACACAGCTCTACATTCAGCAGCCAGGGCTGCTCTCCTACCTCCCTTGCCTTGCTTCCTTTCTCTGCTTCAAAATACCCAAAGGCCCATCTGCCAGTCTTGACTGGAGGCTTCCTGTGTTGAAACCACAGGTAAGAGCTGCGCTGAGCATGGAGCTTGTCTCCTTAACGAGCCCAACCCTGCCTTTGCCTGCCAGGCAGATGGGTCCACTCCCAGGATGCTGCCCTCCCGCAAGCATCGTCCTAGGCTCACAGCCTAGCTACTCAAACCTGTGTAAGTCGCCTCCATGCATATGAAAGCTGGGGCTCCCTCTCTTTCTCTAAGAATAGCTGACCGGCATTTCCTGCGGGAAGGCTTCCCAGGCCTGGATTCCTGACTTCACCCTCATCTTCTTTCCTTGCTTTGCCCTCCTCTATTCTTTTTCACATCTAATTTTAAAACTTCTCAACTCCTTAGGATGGACAGATGAAAATGAGTGAACACATTAAATAAACGTATTAGATTCGCCCAAACAAGGACTATTAGTAATAGTGAATCATGTTCTCTGCTCTAGCTGAGGTCTCTAAGACAAGAATTAATTCAGGGGTTTTCATGCCTCTGAAATGGATCAGGCAATGGAATATTTAAGTGGACCTGGAAACAGAACAGCATAGGTGGAGAATACGAACAGTTTCCTCATCTAACTTATGCATGGTGGAGACAGGAATATAAAAACCAGGGGGAGACCCTCCAAAGTCATACACAAAAATGCATCTAAGACAAT
Source organism: Dolichotis patagonum (assembly GCA_004027295.1). Classification (NCBI taxonomy): domain Eukaryota; kingdom Metazoa; phylum Chordata; class Mammalia; order Rodentia; family Caviidae; genus Dolichotis; species Dolichotis patagonum. The sequence goes on along the minus strand of PVJX010002241.1, from coordinate 2,870 downwards.
ATCCCATATTCAATAATCTATTGATTGAGCACCTGACACATAGCCAAAAGTGGTTGAGAGAATGGAGTTTGGATGTAGACAGCCCTGGATATAAATCTCTCCCTCTCTATCTATCTATATCTATCTATCTATCTATCTATCTATCTATCTACATATACCCAACCTATGGCCAAAAATGATGGTTAAATTTCACTCTTGCTTTAATTTACTTGGAATTAAGGGTTCTCACTGCCTGTTACTTCTTCAAATGTAAAGAAATTTGGAGCAGATGCTAAGATATTGTTAGCTCCCAATTCTGTAGTTTATACTATGATTCTAGATTACCCTGCTTGCTCTTTTTCTTTTAGAACCCTTGTGTCCTGTGACAGTCTATCTTATGCCGCCCCCATCCACATTTCTTCCCTTGAATCAACTCATCCACTAAGATAACATTATTGGTCTTAAGGGCATGGTGTGAGGAGAAACCTTAATTCTATTTTAATAGGCATGCTACTTTCAAGAAAATGAAAACACCCCATGCAATGGTACTTACTCATTTGAGTGAGAGGAAAAATATCCATGTAATTCCAGCACTCTGGGAGGCTGAGGCAGGAGGAACACAAATTCAAATCCAGCCTGGCCAGTTTAGTGATTTAACAAGACCCTGTCTAAAAGTTAAAAATAACCAGAGCTGGTGTTGGAGCTCAGTGCAATGTCCCTGGGTTCAATCCCCAGCACACACAAAAAAGTGAAATAAATAATAAATGATGTTGTCAGCATAAGCTGGCTGCAAACCAAGGGCCTTAGGAATGCCATTGTTCCAACCCATGAGTCGCTTCAGTTACCTGAGGAACAAATTGGGCAGAACAAAGTGACGGGGTGTAATGAACATGCACAGATGCCACTTGTGTTCTGCGCAGATGGCAGCTTTTCTCAGACATTTTGTTTTCTGTAGCCCTAAAGTCTTCCTGATATTTCAGCTTCATGCTGTGACTCTTTAGCCGAATGGAGTTACAGCAGCTCAAAATTGTATCAATAATTATATTGCACTCAGACAAGAATGGCCATGTATTCCAAGATGCTAGCAGGACCTCTAGCCACACTCTGGAAAGCAGTTTCTTTGTGCCAAATAATTAGGTTGGGCATTTTAGCAGGAGATTTAAAGGAGAGGCGGAGGGGGAGGACTCAGACCTGAGGCGCTGCATCTCGGCCACAGACCGGCTCTGTGCTCATGGGCTACATCCCTGTAGTCTCAATATCTTTACGTGTACACTATAAATACTAGCATGTCCACTCCATGGTGACTGGATAAGAAACTTACTGTACACGTGTTAGAAGGAAGTTGCAGCACTTTGGGAACTGGCATAGGAGAATCAAAAGTTTAAGTCCAGCCTGGGCAACCTAGTGATTAGAAAGGTCCTGTCCCAAAATGGAAAATTAAAAAAAAAAAAAAAAGCTAAGGAGGTAGCTCAGTGCAAAGGCCCTGGGTTCCATAAAACATAAAAGAAAATCACAAAAAGATCAGAAAAATTCACAAAATACAAATCAAAACTCTTAATTGGAGCTCCTTGGTAACTACCTGGGTGAGATTCAGATTATTTGAAAAACAGTAATGTTATTTTTCCTCTTCACAGGAAGACACCCCCAAGCATTATCTTACTTTGTTCCAAATGCAACATGAAATCCGAAGTGTTTAACATCAATGGTAGAGTTGGCTTGTTTTCTTCTGCTTCTGTTGCTGCCTTGAGCAAAACCCACCCTGACTGCTCTTCCAGTCCCCAAGTGAGGACCAGAGATGCTTAAGCCAGAACTCAGCCTGTGTCCACCTTAGAAGCATTTTTAAGCAGGAAGCAGACACCCAGCTGATCAGTACAGTCCCAGAGGGGAAGAATTGTTGGCTTAGACCACTGAGTTTTCCAGTGAGTTGGTAAACAATAATTTTGTTACATTACCTAAGACATCAGCTCTTTATTTTGAGTAACCATAGACCTCAGTTTATTCAGCACTGATGCTTATTTGAGCCTCATCTGTTTTACATTTTCCTTTTTATATAGGAGTATTGCAATTACTTGTTGAATGGAAATGAACTTTATGTGGGTCTCACAAAACCTGTCTGCATTTGGAAATGTTCCCATCTATATGGTGGAATGGATGCAGTCAAATAAGACCCCACTTGAACAATAATTAAATCTCAAAGATGAGCAAACTGAACAAGTCTCACTTTTCTTGACAGACTGCAGCTAACATTTGTGTTTTAAGGACAGCATGGTAGGGAAGTCAGATGTGCTCAGACACGGCACACGGAGAGGGCAGACTCTTTCCGCTCTTGAGTAGTTCCAGGAGAAGTATTTGAAAGTGCAGTTTCCAGCCATCTGATAAACTGTCAAGCTAGATCAGGGTCATTGTGAAGTCACTCTTAAACCACGAGGAGGGGAGGTAGACAGGAAACAAACAAAATATATGTTAGCTGTGTATGACCTATGTGCAGGAAATAGTCTGTGAAATCCTCCCTCAAATTGTTTCCAGAGAAGACAGTGCTATTTATTATGTAACTAATATAAATCTGCATCTATTTTTAAATGATTTTATTCTGTAGCAATTTTCTTTTTCCCATCAATTATAAATAATAATTATTAAAGAACTTTCCAAAGCATAAAATTCCCTTTGTTTCAAGGTTAATTATGAGGCTGCACAAAATGTTTGTGCTCATTTGTTTTCCACCACAGATGTTATTGGGATGTCACTAGCCATAAGAAAACTAAAAGATCAACTATGTGCTGGGTGTGGTGGTACACTCCTGTAATCCCTGAACTCTGGGAGGCTTAGATTACAGATTTATCCCACACTGGGCAAGTTGGTGAGATCCTGTCTCAAAAGAGTTTTAAACAGAG